>JAAGEH010000101.1:2802470-2963039 GCA_011751065.1 Lasiurus cinereus | reverse complement strand
AGAGAGAGAGAGAGAGAGAGAGAGAGAGAGAGAGAGAGAGAGAGAGAACCGTGTGAAACAGAACATAGATTGGTTGCCCTGTAGACATGCCCCAACCAGGGATGAAATCCACAACCCAGGTATGTGCCTGAGTAGGAAATGAACCAGCAATCTGCTGGTACATCAAATGACGTTCAACCAGCTGAGCCACACCATCTGGGCTAGGACTCCATTTTTGATTTCTGCACTTTCCAGGGACCAAAATGCTGTACCAGGACAACTGAAAAATTGGTGAGAGGGATGGTTACCTAGAGAAGAGTCTGGGGTGTATATCTGAGGAATATATGGATATATTGAAGGACTGACATGGAGCAGTGGGAAGAGATTTGTTTTCTCCATCATCCTAAAGGCTAAAGCCGAGATTAGTAGATAAAGGTTACAGGGTGATTTCAATTCAATTTATGAAAGAAAAAAAAATGGTTCCAGCCATTGTTAACCACCAAAAGGGGGTGTCATGAGATAGTGAGAGCCCTACCAAAGGAGGCACTCAGGCAGTCAGGAAGGGAAGTCGAGAAATGGCTGAAATGTGGTTGCCTTAAGTGGACAACTGGCAAGGTGGTACCCAGGGACCGATCCATTTCTAAAGCTCATGTTACCTTTTTATTTTTTAAAATATATATATTTTATTGATTTCACAGAGAGAATCATTGATCGGTTGCCTCCTGCATGCCCCCCACTGGGGACAGAACCCGCAAACTGGCCATGTGCCCTTGACTGGAATCGAACTGGGGATCCTTCAGTCCACAGGCCGAAGCTCTAGCCACTGAACCAAACCAGGTAGGGCATTAGTTTCATTAGTTTCACTGTCACTCACCAGCGCTCCTTTCAGCTCCCTGAGGGCAGAAGGTGGCTGGTGAAGGGTGCATTTGAAGTGTTGAGGTTCTGCTAGCTGATCAACTTCTTTGGCTCTCTGAAGTAAAAGAATGTGATTTTTGGAGATGGATATAAGAAACATGAAACAGGATTTCCCATTTCCACTAAAGTCATTTGTAGAAAATGGAGTCAAGGTAGATGCGGGACTGAGAAAGGTGTAGGATTGGGATGGGGGCTTGAGGAACACACATCGGCCAGATGATAGAGGTGCTGGGGAAAGTAGCAGAGAGATTTCCTCTCTGGAGATGCTGAAGATAAAGTACTTCTAACTCAGGAGAAGACAGTATACAAAATATGCCAGAGTTATAGTTATGAATAGAGTTGATTTTTATGTTCTAATTTTTAGCAAGTATGTCATAGTTAAATGAGAGTTGCTTCACATACAATTGGTGTAAAGGAAACTTCAAATTCTAGGGCTTCTATATTTCATACTAAATTATTATTATTTTCCAAAAAGAGAGATTTCTTTCCAGTGATTTTAAGTTTCTTCAGTTAAGTTTTCCATTTTCAGGTTTATATTAGGTGTCCTAGCCCCAAATCAACATCCATTAGGGCCAAGTCTATTTCCCATTAATTAAAAAACAAATAATAAGAACTGGTTTTTTTATTAATCCACTGACTTTTTTTTTGGTTAACCAGTTACATATATAGCCCCTCTCATGGAATCCTCACATCCCAATATGTTGCATGTTATAAATTAAGAAAACCAAACAAACCAAGTCCTCTGTTAGTACTGAAATCTAATTTACATGAAATGAAATCCAGAATATTTTCCATTATATGTTTTGTCTCCTTGAGCTTGTTAACTCCTCTGCTCTAGCAGCCTCTGATTTCTTTGCTTTAAATACCCATATTAATTAAAAGAAATTATATAGCATGCACCCTTAATTTGTAAGTTATAAAAGTGTGCTGCTGACATGAATTGTAGGTATTTTTAAAAGATAAAATAAGAAAGAGAAAGACATTAGCAGAAATTCTAAGATTTTCTTTCAAACTCTCAAAGATTATCTTGCCCTAGAGACCTGGCTCCATCCGTTGTTTCTAATTTCTTGGACAATTCTGTGTGCTCTGAGTCCACACTTTGTGCACTTGTTGCTGTATTCTCTGGAGTTGTTCTTTTTCTTTGTCTTGTTAGTCCTCATCTGAATTGAAAGCAGGAATGAATTTTACTGCATACGTGTCTTAGTATCCCCAGAATACCTAGGACGGAGTCTAGAGTAGCATTGTGGACACACCCAGAATGTGAATATCATTACTATATTTGATTATTGAGCCAAATAAGCCATGTCTCATTTGTAAGGTGAGAGAGACTTACCTCTTGGAATAAGTCCATCAAATTTTCTGCATTTCTTTTTCCTCCAGGGCGCAGTCCATAAGACCAGTGCTGGCTGGAGCAGCTCACCACACTCAATGTCAACAGAATAAGTCCAGCCAGAAGTTTTGGAATTGGTTCCATTCTAATAAATATCAATGCAACAATCAGACCTAGACTGGGCTGAGAAAAAGTAAAGACCTCTTTGGGGGAAAGCCTAACAGTTGTGTCACTATCCCAATGGAAGATGGAGGTAGGAGTCGTCTACAATTTTCACGCACAGGCACATACCCACTTGCTTACTTTGAGTTTTCTAACTATTGGGGACAAACACAGTTCTTTAAACTAAAATATTCTATTTTTATTTTCATTATTATTTTGTTTCAAACTCATGATTTCTCCCTTATGAAGTTCACCTTTTTATCTTAACCTTTTCCACTTTTGTCATTGGTTTTCAACTGTGTCATTCCCAGAGTAAAGGAAATTGGGCCATCTACTCTGATAAGTAGCTCCTACTGAAAATTTCTGGCTAAAAAGTATATATATATTTTTTTTATGTACTAATTACATTTTGCTGACTATCTGTCTCCATGCACTGGTGTGGCTGGACTGTCTGTGAGTGAAAGAGGACTCACTCAACACCTTTTAATGCCCTGAGTCCCAGACCAGATGTCTCCCTGGCTAAGGTGGTCTCAAATGATCTAATGATCTGTGGAGGTTTCTCAAAGAATATTCAAATTAATTTTCATTTGATGGGAAGAGGCTAAAGACAAAATCAAGCACTGGTCAACCAGCTGTTGTTGCAACTCCCTAAAGGTTAGATCTCTGTAGCCAGGGGTGACAATGACCATAAAGCTCAATGTTTCTTTAGACATTGTCACACCTGGACTTAGCCTGTAGGGTGTAAAAGTCCCATAGACCAACAACAGCATGCAGTCTTTGGAAAGTGCTAGAAATATCAAGCATTTTACCTGTCTGAGAGCAAAGAGCCAAAGAATGCCACGCTTCCTCTGGAGTGTGTTGAATGCTGTGCCTTTTCATTTTCCTAGCTTCTTTTTTATATGAAATTTTTCTGGGACCCTGAAGTCTTTCCTGCTGATAAATTGTACTGCATTTGGACTATTTTTTAATAGTATGTTTTTTAATCCTCACATAAAGCCCTTTAATAGAGTGTTTAATTGGACCACCTACTGGTATATCTATTAAATTTACTTAAATCTTGCCCATTAAAACCTCAGCTAAGACTTTCATAGCTAAGGCCACAATTCAAAGAGATTAAAAGCTAGCCAGGATGGCTTTCCTTGAAGAAATTGACAGACCTATCAAAAGTTTAAGGACAACAGCTTAGATTAAGTGATGTTGAATGTACAACATCAACATCAAAACTTGCACAAAGGAGAAAGAGGTTGACATGAAGATGCCTGGGAGCTTGTCTCAGCACTTAGATCTGTAAAGGAACTGATTTATAAATAATGATTGTAGGCACTACACCAAGCGCATGTAGAACCCTAAAGTATACTGTATGGGTTGGAAAATCCCCCACTCTCCTTCCCAACAGGCTCCCTCCTTCACTTGAAAGCCTTCTATAGCATAAAAAAATAAGCAGAAACATTGCAATTAGAATACATTAAGCGCAAGACCATCCAGAGCAGACTTAGATCAACAGTTTGTCTCATTCCAGTAAATGCTTACATAACCAGTTAAAATATGCAAATCACTGTGCTAAAAGTAGTGGGAACACAAAGATGAGAAATAAGAGCTTCCTGCTATAAGACCAGCCTCACTCATTATTAATAGTCCTACAAAGTGGACATCATTATCCAAACTTTATAGATAAATGCTTCAACCCAGCAGTGAGTCCTTGGATATGTTATTTACACAGTTCAATTATTTAAAAGACAGAGAACCATTGATCTTTATTACATTTATTTGAGTAGATAATTGTCTTTCTCTAATTTACCAGTAGGCTGTGACTCATGAGAGTCAAGGATCTCATCTTAAACATGTTAATAAATATGTAATTAGCATCCAATAAATATCTATACTAATAAAAGGGTAATATGCTAATTAGACTGGGAGACCGGACATCTTCCTACTGTCCAACTTCCTTCTGGACAAAACCACGGTGGTGGAGGCCGAGGCAGAGGCAGTTAGGGGTGATCAAACCAGTAGGGCAGGGCAGTTGGGGGCCATGAGGCTGGCAGGGGAGCGGGTAGGCGGCGATCAAGCTGTTAGGAAGGCAAGTGGATAGTAGCCAGTGGTCCCAGTTTGTGAGAGGGATGTCCCAGATTGGAGAGGGTGCAGGCAGAGTTGAGGGACTCTCTGCCCTCCCCACTGACCATGCACAAATGTCGTGTACCGGGCCTCTAATAGGTATGAATAAATGAATGAAAGCAAGGGTCTTTAACCAGATTAAGCCTAATGCTTTCTCTATTTTTGCAACAAAGATATGTTTAATTTGACATAGAATTAAATTTTCATGTACAATTGCCTAGAAGGACTGTTATGATACACTAGAGGCCCAGTGCATGACATTTGTGCACTGTGGGGGGTGGGGGCGTCCTCAGCCCCACCTATGCCCTCTTGCAGTCTGGGAGCCCATGGGGGATGTCTAATTGCTGGCTTAGGGGAGCGGGCCTAAGCTTTCAGTTGGACATTCTTAACGCTGCTGTGGAGGAGGGCTCCAGCCACCAATGCTGTGCTCACCAGCTGTGAGCCTGGCTTCTGGCTGAGCAGCACTCCCCCTGTGGGAGTACACTTCCCACATGGGGCAGCTCCAGCATTGAGCATCTGTCTCCTGGTGCTCATTGCACATCATAGCGACTGGTCGTTCCACCATTTGGTCAATTTGCATATTAGCCTTTTATTATATAGGATAGTAAAATGGTTCAAAACAACTGGATATTTGATCATTATAGAGCCAGGACTGGCAGCTTCTCCTTGGGTAGAACACTAATCAATCAGTTGTTGCCCAGTGTCCTCAAGAATAATTACATTTGCAAGGATTTCAGAGAAAGCAATGGTATCCTGTCCAAATAAACTCCTTTTTGATCATTATAAAGCCAGGACTGACAGCTTCTCCCTGGGTAGAATGCCAATTAATCAGCTTTGCTCACCCATCTCTGCAGGCTGCCAGATCCTCAGGACAAGTTGTAGAAGGGGATAAATTTTAAAGTATAGTTGCAAATGGAAACTCTAAAAATAAAACATATGTGATTAAATTATTTTTATACTCTGAATAATTTAAGGACCATTCTGACATGAAGGAATGGACTATCATCTCACCATAATAGAAAGGTAATGAAAAGCTACTTTCAACAAAGGTTCATTATGTTTGAACAGTGTCTATTTAAAGTGTCCAGTTGATTTCCTGTTTGCTGAAAAAGATATGCTTCTTCTAATAGCGCTGCAGAAGCAGATGTGGTCTTTGGTTAGAACTAAAGAGAAGGGAGTAAGTACTGCTAACTCTTACAGTCAGATTGACCACTTAGCTCTGGTTAAACATCACTGGATTTTTTATTTCTATCAGCTGGTATTCATTCTTGAATAATGCTTTGAAATTTTTATTTTATTTTTTAATATTTTTATTTATTTTTTTATAGAGAGAAAGGGAAAGAGAGAGTTAAGAACATCGATGAGAGAGAAACATCAACCAGCTGCCTCCTGTACACCCAAGTGGATGTGCCTGCAACCAAGGTACATGCCCTTGACCAGAATTGAACCTGGGACCTTTCAGTCCACAAGTCAACACTCTATCCACTGAGTCAAATCGGTTTTGGCTGCTTTGAAGTTTTTAGATGAAGATAGCCACATACTCTATGAACTCATTCAGTATACTTTATGTACTCTAAGTCTGCATTAGTATTGTTGTAGGTCACAGATATCAAGGGCAAAGGTTAGATTTGTTTAATCTTCTATAGCATCAAATATACAATTAACATCCTGATGTTTAGTGACAAACTCTGAACCTTTATGTAGTGCCAAGGACAGAACAATGTACCAGGAAGGTAAATTTAGTCAACTGGGTTAAAATAATTGGATTTTACAGTTACTAATTTTTTTCTAAATTTAGAAATTTCCTAACTGTTAAAGTATTGGCTTTAGAGGGAAAATGGCTTCATTATCTGCATTAAAAGAAACACTTTTAAATTATTAATATGCAACAATAGTGATTTAGTAATCTTGTTGACTGACAGATGCAAACCTCTTTGTTTGTTCTAATGTGAAATCTCAGCAGGAAGAACTACTGAACACCTGCTAACATATCTAAGGTTGTGAAAGGGTTTCAGAAAATTAATCCTTGAATAGGTGCTCGGTAAGGAAAATAAACTGTTTTTCTTTGCAGAGGTGTACCTTTTAATTTAAAAAAGTTAAAAATATTTCCTTAGAGATTTAATAACATTCTAGGGCTTTTCATATATTAAAGATGATTTTGTCCTGGCCGGGTGGCTCAGTTGGTTGGAACATTGCACCTTATACCAAAAGTTGGAAGTTTCAAGTCCTGGTTAGGGCACATACCTGGTGTGCAGGATGTTTCTTTCTCTCTCTCTCTCTCTCTTCCCCCCCCCCCACCTCACCCCCCACACTCTAAAATCAAAAGAAACATAATCCTTGGGTGAGGATTTTTTTTTTTAAAGATGATTTAAAGTTGACTTGAGGGTAGATTTACAGTATAAATAGCCAATTCATAAATGAACTGAAGAAAATCTTCAAATATTGATTTGTGATGGTAACCTTCATAAGAAAAAAATTTACATTATTTCCTACTAAAAATTTCTTTGAAACTGTAGTTTTCCATTGATTTTTAGAGTGTGGAAGCAGGTGGCCTAAATTACTAGGTTAAATTACAGCATAACATAATGCTTTAAACAATTACACAGTAGAGCACTAAATTTTATCCATGTAGATAATTTAGCTATAAAACATTTTTCTGTCCCTCCTTCCCAACAATAACTATATTTCTGCCTCTGTGTATAAACATGTTTCATCACTAGGCCTAAAGCAAGATTTACTATTTTGAAACTTTCCTCAATCTTTAAAATTCTCTCAAGTGGTCAGTCAAGAGTGTGTGTTTTTTTTTTTTGGAGGAGAGGAAACAATGTTTTTAAACAACCTAATAGAGCTAACTGGTAATATTCATCAGCTAAAGAGTGACACAAATTAATTGAATTTTGGGAGGCAGTCTTTTCTTTTTTGAAATTTCTTTCTGTTGGTGGATTATAAGGAGATCATAAAATAATGCTTAAATAAATTTACATTAATGGCCCTTTCTTCTTCTCCTTTTGTTAATTTTCTACTGGAGGATATTTTTCCATTGATTTTTAGAGAGCATGGAAGTAGATGGAGAGGGGAGGGTGGGAGGAGAGAGATACATTGCTCTAACCAGCCAGGGCCAATAAGTTAGTGAACTACCTGGTTGGGTAGCTCAGTTGGTTAGAATATCATCCCAATATCCCAACATTGGAAGTTTGGTGCCCACTCAGAGCACATACAAGAATAAATCAGTGAATGAATAAGTGGAACAAATAGATGTTTCTCTTTCTCAAATAAATTTTAAAACATTAAATAAAAAATACTAAAGCATAGTAAGTGTTATACTGTATTACTTTTTCCATCCAGACCCTCAAGGCTAGTCATCAATATATACTGAAGAAATATAAGCAAAAATTAGAAAGTGTTGCTTTTCAAAAGCCAGACAAGAAACTCCTTTTCAACATTTCACATTGTTTATTAATGCAGTATACATTAGACCCGAACTCTGCAGTTTCTAAGACTATCATATTTCATTTTTCAGATTCTTCTGCACTTTTAGGTTATGTCTACAGAGATGCCCTTAAGTAGATGAACCACGTTTTTTATAATTGTTGAAAATATACTAGAGTGAAATGGTTTAAATATAATTTAGGCACATAATGATTATGAAAATAGATATCTCTCAATACAATAATTCTCTGTCTTGGTAAAAATAATAAAGCAAAGAAAATAATTCATTTCTGAAGTAGCTTTCCTTTACCTGTAAAGGCCTGATCTCCTCCCACTATCCATATACCCTTCAGTGTAAGGAAGGCTTTGCATATGTATATATAAAAGAATAAGCTATATAAATATTTAAGACATGTCATCCCCCCAAAGGATACAGAGTGGGTTTTAATAATTAATTGCCTCAACTGATGAGTCTGGAGAATTCAGAATCCATTTGGATACAGTGCTATTCCTGCTCTTGGGGCAGATGTAAGGACACTGTTTACTGGTGAGGAAGTACAGGCCCGTGTCTGCTGCTGCAGAGATAATGACTCAAGAAAATGAGGCTAAAATTATTAAAATCAAACCAGGAAATATAAGTTAAAGAACTACTGGTGCTGACTGACTGGTATTACATTTTGGACCAGCCAAATGTTGTTACTTTTAGTTAATTTTTTTGGTGACTATAATTGGTCAGTTTAAAATCCCTCATTCTCCACTATAGGGTTTTAACTGCAATTCTATTGTGTAGCTATCTATAAGTTGACTTTGCAATGCCTATTCATATTTTATAGCATTGATTACAGTGGAGTGAGACTTAGTATCTAGTTCTAAGCTGGCCCTGACTAAACTATTTGGCTACTGAATTAAGTATTAGTAACACACCTTGGTTTCTTGGTTTTGAAGTATCTTTCTATGCTTATTTTGACTGTACAGGGGGAAACTAGGCTGGTAGTGTAAATAAAAAAAATTGCCTGGTCTGCATTGAGTGGAACTTGCTTAGAATGAAATTCTGGAGTGCTCCTTTAAAAGCTGTTGCTACAGGTTGTTACTACAGAGTTCCATTATAACTTCAGCTGACATTGATGTACAATGATGTCTTTCTTTCAACTCTTGTCTCAACCAGTAAGAATGGAGGATTTCTTTAATTCAGCTACTATTTTGTTCTTAAAAAAAAAAACACCATTAAAATGAACCTGGAAAGAGAGCCTTTGGGAGTCTGATCTCACCATATTCACATGGTGTGCAGACCTAAAACTTTTTATAACCCAAACAACCTCTTGAAATTTTCATTTAACAATTTAAATACCCATATGCATCTAGAGACTCAATAAATACGATTTCATATGTTGTGCTTTTCATAAATGAAAATCCTCAAATGTATTTCAAACCAAGATGGTATTTCCACATCATGCCTATTGAAAGCAAATATGATGGATACCATTCCTGATCATAAAGCCAGGCAAACCCCCCTCCACTCAAAAGGCAGCAATCTAATCTAGCTTCCCTACAGCTGGTAAATGAGTGCTTCTCTGTTAAAAGCAGAATGTGGGAAAAAGCCACTTTTTCCTTATGCACCACTGAGAATAAGCATAATCCTCTATGGTTTTGTCTTTTTAATTTCCTTACAGTGTTATTTCTTCTAGACAACTGAGTAGAGAAATAAAAGTGATAAGGAAAATATTTTCATCTTGAGCATCTTCTTCTAGCCCTAAGTTCTCATCTGACGCTCTGTGACATATGGAGAGGTGTCAGCATCTCTTCAAATATGGCTCCTTTAACGTTGGAACCTCTCAGGTTGGCTTCCTGAAGGTCACACCCAGAAAGGTCACAGTTCTATAAGACAAAAACAATAACCATGTAACTAATACAGAGATTTAAGGTTTTATCTATTCCTTCTCAAAAATCATTCCTATGCATGTTAGAAAAAGGCTGTTATATAATAAAACTTAGTTATTTCTGGAAAATTTTGATTTCAGAAGTCAGATTTTCTGATATTTCCATTTTTTTCTCTCAAGCTGATGCTCTGGCTGACGCTTGAGATCATGTGCTTTACAATTAGTCATTTAAAATCCAGCGTGGACTCAAATGTAATAAATATTATCTAAACAATTTTACCACAATCCAAGAACAACAACACTGAAAGGGGTGGGGGGAGAACTGAGACACTATTTTGAAAAATATGAGAGGAACAGATTTTACTTAATAATTAAATTCCATTCCTCAACCCTAACATTTTTAGAGCAAGGAACTACCTTTTTTTAACCCCATATTATGTGTACAATTCAATTTGTTTTAATGAACCTATACAACAGTGTAACTACCACAATCATTGCAAACTGCTTTTAAATTTCTCTTGAGATTGTAGTTTGACAGATGAGACAAGAGATTCTGAATAAGTCCCTGGGAATGGTGGAGACCATAGAGAAGGGTGATGGCTGCTGTCCCCCAAGAGTCAACCTCATTAATTTTTACAATTACTTGGACAGAGGGAGGCTTTTGCTGTTTAATCATTGACTATGTGGCATCTGAAATCAAGGAAAAAAAGTCATTATCTTAGGTGATGGTAACAAATAATAACAAATTAAGTAATGGTGCTTAACTAATTTATATCTTCAGCTGTAGGCTGGCATTTTTGTCTTTAAGTTTAATAGGATCTGCTATTCTGCTGCTTAGAGCTATTAAGAGAATAAGGCAAAACATTTAAAAAAATCAGCAGCAAATTTTGATGTATTATTCTCTAAAATCCAATCTATGTCAGATTTTCTTATAGAAGGCTGTGCTGTTTAATATAATGGCATCAGCCAAATGTGCCCCTTTACATTTAAATGAATTAAAATTAAATAAACCTAAAAATTCATTTCCCACTTACGCTACACACATTTGCAGTGTTCAACAGCCATGTGGGCTGATGGCTACTGTACTGAACAGACACAGAGCATGCTCAGCACTGCAGGAAGTGCTACTGGCCAGTGCCAAAGCAGGCCTATCCATAGCTACTGAGCCAGCTGGCAAAATTAGCAAATCAAGACAAAACAAAGAATATAGTGCGGATGAGAAAGCTGAATTAAAATCTCACGTTGAGAATTAAAAAGAATATGATGCCAATTTAGAATAGGCTTTCCTCAGCCTGATTTCAAACCTGTATATCAGTTAAATTTTTCAAGCAGTTCAAGAAATAATCTGGCCCCATTTAATTGTTTGGAATTGAAACTGAAGAAAATCGATAAATCAGGTCAATAAAGCATCTATCAAACTTATCTAATAAGAAAGAAATGAAGTGAACTTAGAATGTCAAATGAATTTTCCCATCTGAAACTGGCATCTCTGACTTAGGAACTGATCCTGCTTTGGAATTCAGGCTTAACAAGCACTTGAAAGGAAAATATCCCTCCAGCTGTTCTGGCATGTCACCCAGAAGTTCTTATCAGCCAGTTACTTTATTGATTGACTGATGAGAGAGAGAGAGAGAGAGAGAGAGAGAGAGAGAGAGAGAGAGAGAGAGCAAGTGAGCGAGAAACATCCATTTGTTGTTCTACTTATTCATGCATTCATTGGTTGATTTTTGTATGTGCCCTGGGAATCATACTTGCAATTTTGGTGTATGCTCTAACCAACTAAGGTACCCCACTAGGGCCAGACAACTACTTTATGATTTCAATAAATTTTGTATGAGGTACTCAGTGATTTTAGATTAATAAAACTTTCCCCCTCCCCCCAATCTTTACCTAAAGATATTCGTACTGATTTTTAGAGAGAGAGGAAGGAGCGGGGGGTGGGGGGTGGGGGAGAGAAGAAACATTGGAGTGAGAGAGAAATATTGATGGTTGCCTCCCTTAAGCGTCTGATTAGGAATCGAACCAACAACCTAGGAATATGGTATGTGCCCTGACTAGGAATGGAATCTGCAACCTTTTAGTGTATGTGAAGAAGCTCCAAGCAACTGAGCCACCTAGCCAATTCTAACAGAAACTCTTTTAAAAACTGGTGACTCACCTCTAAATCAGTTCCTGCCAGAGTTGCTCCTCTGAGATTACAATTCTTCAACTTTGCATTTTTTAAGGTAGCGACTCTCAGGTTAATGCCTGTCATTTGACTTCCTTCCATATCCACACCTTTTAGATTAGCACCTAGAGTGAACATATTTGGGGATTAGTTGAACTTGAAAATATTTATAGTCACCCACCTTCAATGAAACCACTTTAAGACTTAAGTGGAGAAAAATGATGACAGGGACCTCTAACTCTTGAAAATGATTCTAAACTATAAATCTCAGTGTCTCAATCAACTTACATATATAGAGTTCACTGTTATTGATGTGTTAGTTCAGACTTAAGAATGTTTTAGTCTATATTTTTGAGGGAGTAATTCAATTTGGTCTTAGGATAATTAGCACTTTTATAATATGCCTCCATAAGTTTATGACAAGGGAGAAAAGTACTATGCCTTCAAAATACACAAGTAAAGAAAGTGACCAGTGGACAGACACAAGAAAGCAATAAGAAATTCATAAACAAAACATTAAATTTAAAAATAACAAAAACTGCCTGGCTTTGTGCAAACTGAAATTCTTAATTTTGGTCAGCATAAGAATATGCTGCTCTGGTTGAAAGTTTAGGATGTTGATATGTGATTCTCTGACTAAGGCCTCATTAAATGTCAGAGGCTAGATCTCCATGAGTTCTCAATGTTGGTTAGCCTATGACTCAGACCAAGATATGACTGATTCCTGTGCAAATTCTCCAAGCATGGTGAAAGAGGAAATCTACCCAGCTATGGTTATGATTTACCTGTAACAATTACTTTGCTGGGCTTTTTACTTAATGGTGTGTTTTGCCCATAGAAAAGGTAATTATAGACAATCTCACCTTCTAGATTGGCTTTAAGACCAGAAGGATCTTCAAAATTACACAGTTTCAGGGATGCACCTTCTGCATTAGAACAGAGCATCTTGACTCCCTGGAGATTTGCACACTTGGCAAAGAAAAGATTAAGATTCAGAATTTTGTTTGGAAAAGAAAAAATTGGCTCAAACAGTTGTTAACCAAAAAATGTTTAACTTCCATGGCTGAAAGTCTCTTTATATTTTATTATTATAATTTTTATTGATTTAGAGAGAGGAAGGGAGAGAGAGAAAAACAAAACATTGATGTGAGAGAGAAACATCAAATCGATCACTCTGCACATGGCAACCAGGGATCAAACCCACCACCTCCTAGTGAACAGGATGACATTCCCACCAATCAAGTCACACTGGCCAGGGCCTGTGACTTTTTTTTTTTTTAAGGATATATTAGGCCATTACTAAAAAAAAAAAAAAGGAGAGAAAGAGACTAATCTCTTGGGGCATAGAGTCTAAACCATTAGCAGCAAAGTCATGTAGGAAAGATAGGAATGTCCATTGTCCTGGAGTTTTGCAAGTATTTTTAAAATGTGTGTGTGTGTGTGTGTGTGTGTGTGTGTGTGTGTGTATATATATATATATATATATATATATATATATATTGATTGATTTCAGAGAGAAAGGGAGAGATAGAAACATCAATGATGAAAGAGAATCACTGATTGGCTGCTTCTTACATGCCCACTACTGGAGATCCAGCCTGCAACCAGGGCATGTGCCCTTGACCTGAATCCAACTTGGGATCGAAACTGGGATCCCTCAGTCTGCAGACTGATGTTCTATCCATTGAGCCAAACCAGCTGGGCTTGCAAGTGTTTTTATATATCAAGTAAGGGGAGAGGGAAATGGAGCAGGGAGGTGGGAGGGGGTAGGGAATGGGGATATAAGCCTTTCTGAATGGATTTACATTAGCAACAGACAAAGGGGATGGGAGGAGGTGAAGCAGGGCTAGTTCTCAGATAGGCAACAGAGTGGAAAAAAGGAAGTCTGATCCTATAAATTAGCAGTGGGCAGTAGATTAGAAAGTTCATGTGTCAATAAACAGGAGAGGCCTTGTGGTGCCTGGCTATTCTCTTTTGGATAATCTCAGAAATAGCAACTGGAAATTAATCCTAAATTTTAACAGATATACAGGAATGTAAGCACTCTTTCACCAGAGCTATTAATAACTATCAACAGGCTAACTGCTTTGTCTTTTTCTCTCACTCTCCAGCCACTATTGATTTTAATTCAGAACGTCTCAGAATGTTTATCTTGTCACAGTAAAAGAAAAAATAGAAAAAGAGGAAGAAAAACTCACTTTGATTAACTAACAATTATTTTCTGTTCACAATCAACTTTTCTAATTGAAATCAATACAAACTAAGAACTGTGTTAAAAAATAATTAACAAAAGTCAAGTTAACAACATGGCCACCTTTCATGAAACTTAATGAGTTTAGATGAAGTTGGGGAGTAAGAACTCTGATACACCTATTTCTATTTTTATAAACAGCCCTCGGAATGACAAATGACAGTAGGAATGTATGGATAAAGAAAGTATAAACTTGTTAGGGGTATGGATTTTTCTCTTTCTTAATTACAGTAGCAATTAATCAATGATATTCTAGATGTTCAATGATGCTATTACTAATTTCATTTCAAAGGTCCGAATACTAAAATCAGTAACAAATTGTAAATTGTGTCTTTTTTTAACCAACCTTGCTACACAACATTGCCAAGCATAAGCACCCAAAGCACAGTGTAAAAAGCTAGAAAATGGATGTTACAGTTTTAAATTATGTCAACTTATTTTAAAGGGTTCAGTGCCATCAGATCTGAACTTTGACAACTATTAGATAAGGCAATGTTGTTTATAAGAATGACATTAACATTAGACCTTCACAAAATTATGACCATCAAAGTAGAATTTAAAGTGTTTAAAATTGGCTAAGATAAAAGGGAAACATCTGTAATACTGTCAACAATAAGATATATATATATACAAGTTGGTTAAGGTACTATATCAATGATAACTGTAAGTTGTTATAGGTAGAACAGTGAAGAAATCTAAAACCCTAAGACTGATCAAGTTATGTTATAGCCATTCCTAACAAGAAAAATCCTAGTTTCATAAGTGTAATTTTATTTACCCTGTAGTCAATTCTAGTAGAAGGAAGATAAAGCTTCAAATTATTTAAAACCACAGATAATTGATAAATGCACACACATTCCCATCTATACCTGCACATTAAGACAAGGTAATACAGAACTCAAAGTGACAGGTAATATAATGAGCACCAAGAAGGGCCAAAATAACTAAAGCATAAGTGGATTTTTTGGTATTTAAAAATATAACAAGACAGGAAGCTGATACCTGAAAATAAATGTGTCTGGTTCTCTATGTAATGTTCCTAGGTAAAACAGACTATAAATATTATCAAAAGCTCCCAAGGTAACTATGTAAGTATCACTCCATATTCAAGGCTGTACTATGAAATCTCACAAAGAAACAAATACATAAGAAATTAGGTGAAGTTTTCTGTCTTCAACCACAGAAAGTATTTCACCCTCTGTCCATCAAATGGTAAAGCAAGTCACCAACATTGGTACTTAGGTGCTATGTAAACCAGCACTGCATCTGTAAGAGTTGTACTGCCTTACTACAGCACGGGACAATGGTTTTGAGGAAAAAAGTTAGGTTATTACTGTTGTTTTTAAAAGTATGAAAATGGTATTAATATTATGATTTTAAAATGGCCCTTAACTATAAGAGATAGATGAATATTTAGAGGTGAAATAATGAATTGCTTTAACATAATTTGTAGAAGGGATATGTGCAGGAGGTTCAAGATGGTGAAGTAGGTGGATCTTGCTCACAATGCCTCCCAGAACCAAACTTGAGATTAAAGCAAAATTGGGGAACATTCACCATCAATTACTAACTGAAGACTATCTGCAGAGGAAACTTTTAACTAAGGACCACAGAAGCCACATCAAGATTGCACCCATCCAACAACTTGCATAACATAGTCCAAGTTGTGCCTCAAGGTCAGCAGCCTGCGTTGATCTCACCCATGAATGGGCCAACAGCAATCAAGACCCAATTACAATAGAAGGGCTTACATAACCCACACTAGGGCATTGCTAGAGCATACAGCACAGGATATCAAGGAGACTGTGGCACTGAGTCCCAAAGGACACCTACTAAACAAGGCCACTCCACAAAGGCTGAGAATCACAGCAGATCTACCCAATATATAGAAACAAACAATATAAGACAGCCAAGATGGGGAAACAAAGAAACAGACCCCAAATGAAAAGAATAGGAGAAAACTACAGAAAAAGAGCTAAATGAAATGGAGGTAAGCACTTTATGAGACAATGAGTACAAAGTAATGGTTATAAGGATGCTCAAGGAACTTAGTAAAAATTACAAGGAACTTAGTGGGAACTATAAGACATAAAACAAGGAATACAAACCCTGAATAAAAACCAATTGGATATGAAGAACAGCATATGTGACATCAAGAATATACTGGGAGGAATCAGAAGTAGCTTGAGGCAGAAGATCGAATCAGTGATTTAGAAGACAAGATAGAAAAACACACACAATCAGAGCAGCAAAAAGGCAAAAAAATTAAAAGGAGGAGCATAGTTTAAGAGAACTTTGGGACAACATAAAAGGTAACAACATCCACATCACAAAGGTACCAGAAGGAGAAGAGAGAGAGCAAGAAACAGAGAATCTATTTAAATAAAAAATGACAGAAAACTTGCCTAACCTGGTTAAGAAAAAAGTCACACAAGTTCAGGATGCACAGAGTTCCAATAAAGATGAACCCAAGGAGACTCACACCAAGACACATCATAATAAAAATGACAAACATTAAAAACAAAACAAGAATCTTAAAGGCAGCAATACAGAGACAGAAAGTTATTTATAAGGGAGTACACATTAGAATGTATGTTACCTCTTAACAGAAACATTTCAGGCCAAAGGGATTGACATGAAGCATTTAAAGTAATGAAAAGCACTCTATCCAACAAGGCTATCATTTAAAATTGAAGGCAAATAAAGAGCTTCCCAGACTCCCCTTGCACGCCCCCTTCTCTGCCCCCAAAAAGGATAAAGGAGCATATTACCACCAATCCAGTATTGCAAAAAATGTTAAAGGGAGTTATTTAAGAAGAAAAAGACAGAAGAATATAGGTCAAGAGAAAAAAAATGGCAATGAATAAATACCTATCAATAATAATCTTAGGGAGGAATCAAGATGGTGGCATGGGTAAATGCCTGTACTCGTTGCCTCCCACAATCAAATCAAAATTACAACTAAAATATAGAACAAGCATCATTCAGAACCACCTGAAAGCTGACTGAATGGAAGTCCTACAACTAGAGGAGTAAAGAAATAAGTACATTGGGACTGATAAGAGGGGCAGAGAACATGGAGTGGGCTGGCCCGACACCCATGTGTGCCATTTTATTAATAGGGAGGGAGATCGTCCGTGTGCAGGCTGCCCATGATGAGCAAGGGGACCCAGCCCCACACCAGCCTCCCAGCCCAAGGATCCAGTGAAGTTCCTGCAACTATGGGCTGTAAAATGAGTGGGAATTGTGGCTGAGTGACAAGGAGGCTGATGGAGACCCAGGTGTTCCATTTAAAGGGATGATGCACAAAATTACTCAGCAACAATGGCTTTTGGAGACCTAGACACATATGGGGAGAAACTAGATTGTTTGGCATCAGGACAGGAACTTGGGGGCAGCTTTCTTCCAGAGGGGGGTGCTCACAGGGATCATTATTCCTGTGCTGGGATCTCCCTTATTGAAGAGCAGACTGGCAGCCATAGCTGAGTCTCCATCAGCCTGGAGCACACTGTTTGCCCCACCCTGGGGATTCCTTAAAACCCATCCCATCCAATTTGAAGTCCCATCCAAGCTATTTGCAGCAGCTTTTCCGTATTAATGACTTATCCTGGCTCAGGTTTGATTTCAGTCAAGGGCATGTACCTTGGTTGCGGGCACATCCCTAGTAGAGGGTGTGCAGGAGGTAGCTGATCGATGTTTCTCTCTCATCGATGTTTCCAATTCTCTCTCTCTCTTCCTTGCTATCTGTAAAAAAATCAATAAAATATATTAAAAATATAGAAATTCATCAGCAGAAGAGAGTATTCCAAGAATCAAATAAACATTTGGAATGTGAGAAATCAAAAGACACCCAATCAGAAGAGCAAAAAGTAAAAAAAAAAATCCAAAAATATGAAGTTAGTGTAAGAAACCTTTGGGATAACTTCAAGGGTACCAACATTTACATTATGGGGGTGCCAGAAGGAGAAGAGAGAGATTAAGATATTGAAACTCTATTTGAAGAAATAATGACTGAAAACTTCCCTCACTTGGTGAAAGAAATAGACTTACAAATCCAGGGCGTACAGAGAGTCCCAAACAAGATTAACTCAAAGAGGCCTTCACCAAGGCACATCATAATTAAAATGCCAAGAGTTAAAGACAAAGCAGCAAAAGAAAAGCAGTTAGTTATCTAAAAGGGAGCACTCATATGACTGTCAGCTTATTTCTCAATAGAAACTTTGCAGGTGAAAAGGGAGTGATAAGAAATATTCAAAGTGATGAATAGGAGCTATAACCAAGATTACTCTACCCAGCAAAGCTCTCATTTTGAGGGTCAGATAAATAGCTTCACACTCAAGGAAAAGCTAAAGGAGTTCATCACCAACAAACCAATATTACATAAAATGTTTAAGGGAATTCTTTAATAATAATAGTAATAATAATAAAAAGATAAAAATATGAACAATAAAATGGCAACAAATACATATCTATCAATAATTGAATCTAAAAATCAAAATAAATGAACAAGAAATCTAATGAACAAAATAAACTGGTTAATAAAATAGAATCACAGGCATGGAAGCATGAGACAGACTGATGAATCTTAGAGGGAAGTGGGGAGGAGGGAGTAGAAGAGATTAACGAAAGAGCTTACTTATGGACACAGACAGTAGGTTGGTAAAGGCCTGGGATGGGGCGGGAACTGGGTGGAGAAGGGCAATGGGAGAAAAAGAGGGACATCTATAACACTCTCAACAATAAAGATTTTTAAAAATAATAATAACCTTAAATGTAAATGGATTAAGTGCTCTCATCAAAAGACATAGGACAGCTAAATGGGTGAGAAAACATCACATATATAAACATTGTCCACAAGAGACCCACCTCAGAACAAAAGATTCACACAGACTGACAGTGAAGACATGGAAAAGAATTCCATGCAAATGGAAATAAAGAAACAAACAAAAAAGCTGGGTTAACAATATTATATCTGACAAAAAGATTTCAAGACAAAGGCTATAAAAGAAAAAAAGGTCACTACATAATACTAAACGGATTGATCTGACAGGAGGACATAACACTGGTTAAAATATATGCACTCAATATAGGAACACCTACTAGTAAATATAAAAATAAAACTCTTGGTGTATTATGAGGAAGAGAATGAAGGCAATGCAGTCAAAGTAGGGGAACTGAACAGCCCACTGTCAACATTGGATACATCTTCCAAACAAAAAATAAACAAGAAAATAGCGACCTGAAATTACATACTAGATCATATGAATCTAATTAATATTTACAGGGCATTTAATCCCATAGCTGTAGAATATATATATTCTTCTCAAGTGCACATGTAACATTCTCAAAGTTAGGACACAAATGAGTCTTAATAAACTCAAGAAGACTGAAGTCACATCAAGCATTTTCTCAGATCACAATGGCATGAAACTAGAAATCAACTACAATATAAACATTCAAAAATATTCAAACACATGGAAGCTAAATAGCATGTTATTAAACAAAGAATGGGTTACCAATGAGATCAAGGAAGAAATAAAAAAAAAATTCCTAGAAACAACGAAAATGAACATATAATAACCCGAAATCTATGGGACACAGTAAAAGAAGTCCTGAGAAGGATGTTCACAGCATTACAGGCCTACCTCAAGAAGCAAGAAAAATCTCAAACTATCTAACCCTGCACCTAAAATAACTAGAAAAAGAATGACAAATAAAGCCCAGAGTAAATAGAAGAAAGGAAATCAGAGTAGAAATAATAAATGACATAGAGACAAAAAAAAGGAAGGAAGGAAGGAAGGAGGGAAGCAAGGAAGGAACGAAGAAGGTCAATGAAACTAAGAGCTAGATTTTTAAAAAGATAAACAAGATTTATAAACCTGCCCTAGCCAGTTTGGCTTAGTGGATAGAGTGCCAGCCTGGCACCAAAGGGTCCTGGGTTTTATTTCGGTCAAGGCACATATCTCAGTTTGCCTGGTAAGTGCAGGAGGCAACCAATATGTTTCTCTCACATTGATATTTCTCTCTGTCTTTTCCTCTCTCTTTCCACTCTCTCTAAGAAATCAATGGAAAAATATCCTTGTTAGGATTAAAAAAAAAAGACTGCTGAATCTTTAGCCAGACTTACTAAGGAACAGAGAGAGAACAGAAATAAAATCAGAAATGAAAAGGTAGACATAACAACTGATATCACAGAAATACAAAGGATAGGAAGAACTACTATATGTGAACAAACTGGACAACCTGGATGAAGTGGACAAATTCCCAGAAACATATAATCTTCCAAAACTCAATCAGGAAGAATCAGAAAACACTGGATAGGCTGGTAACAACCAATGAAATAGAAGCAGTAATTTAAAAAACTCCCAGTAAACAAAAGTCCTGCACCAGATGGCTTCACAGGCAAATTTTACCCAACATTCAAAGATAAATCAACACCTACCCTCCTGAACCTATTCTAAAAAACTCAAGCAGAGGAAAAACTTCCAAACTCTTTTCATGAGGCCAGCATTACCATAATTCCAACGCCAGATAAAGACACTACAAAGAAAGAAAATTATAGGCTAATATCCCTGATAAACAAAGATGCTAAGATCCTCAACAAAATATTAGCAAATCAAATCCAGCAATATATTATAAAGATCACACACCATGACCAAGTGGATTTTATCCTGGGATAAAAAAGTTGGTACAATATTCACAAATCAATAAATGTGATATATAACACTGAATGATAAAAATCACATGATTATATCAATAGAAGCAGAAAATACATTAGATAAAATCCAGTACACATCCTATCTAATAAAAGAGAAACATGCAAATTGAGCGTACCCCCATTAAGCCAAACAAGCCACGCCTACCAGCCAATCAAGAGTGACTATGCAAATTAACCCAACAAAATGACAGTTAATTTGCATATCTAGGCACAGAGCGAAGACTGAAGACAGCATAGAAGAAAGCTAAGTGCTGCAGAAGGGAGTGAAGCTGCAGAGAAGCAAGCAAGTGCGGCAGGGGAGATGGGAGGGAAGCAGGCAGAGCCACAGAGAAGGGAGGGAAGCAGGTGGGGCGGTAAGAGACCGCAGCAGGAAGCCTTATTCTTGCAGGAATCTTCCTGTAACAGGCCTCTAGTATATGATAAACATTCTCAACAAGGTGAGAAAAGAGGGATCATACCACAAAATAAGAAAGGCCATATATGACAAATCTACAGCCAACATCAGATTCAATGGGAAAAAGCTAAAAGTGTTTCCCTTAATTTCAGGAATAATACAGGGAGGTCCCCTTTCACCACTCCCATTCAACATAGTACTGGAAATTCTAGTTACAGTGATCAGATATCAGGAAAAAATGAAAGGCATTCAAATTGGAAAGGAGGAAGTAAAGCTCCCATTTTTGCAGATGACATGATACTGTACACACTAAAACTACTAGATTTAATACATGAATTCAGCAATGTAGCAGATTACAAATTTATGGCATTTTTATGCACTAATAATGAGTTCTCAGAAAGAGAAACTACACAAACAATCCCATTTACCATTGCAACAAAAAAATTAAGATACTTAGGAATAAACTTAACCAAAGAGGTAAAAGATGAACTCAGAAAACTACAGGACATTAAAAAAAGAGATAGAGGAAGATATAAACAAGAGGAAGAATATGTGGTTCATGGGGTCGAAGAATTAACATCATGCTTTTGAGTCTATTTCCAAAATTATAAAATTTGAGAAACATGTATTCAATGACTACTAAAAGCAAGTACTGCCCAAACCGGTTTGGCTCAGTGGATAGAGCGTCGGCGTGCGGACTGAAAGGTCCCAGGTTCGATTCCAGTCAAGGGCATGTATCCTGGTTGCGGGCACATCCCCAGTGGGGGGCGTGCAGGAGGCGGCTGATCGATGTCTCTCATCGATGTTTTTGACTCTCTATCCCTCTCCCTTCCTCTCTGTAAAAATCAATAAAATATATTTTAAAAGCAAGTACTATATTAGGTGACATTAAGTCAAAAGACATATAGACATATCCAGACATGGGTCTTGGTATTAAGAAACTTAAAGCTAGAAGTTCATAAATTTCACTGTTGGTTCTACATGTATCATCTAACCTCAAATTAACACAGGTAATTTTTCTACACATACATGCATACACTATGTGCATACACACAAATCTACATGTACCTACATGTAAACACATATACAGTGGTACCTCGAGATACGAGTTTAATTCATTCCGTAACCTTGAGGCATGGGAAACTATGAGATGCTCGAGTCACGGTAAACTGGTGGGTCGTGTGCAGCCAGCCGATCTGCGCAATTACTTGTATCTCAACTGTTGCTCGTATTTCAAAGCAAAAATAGCTCACTTGACGGCTCGTATCTCAAAAATCTCGTATGTTAGGGCACTCGTATCTTGAGGTACCACTGTACTAATATATGTAGAGCAGCGGTTTCAACCTATGGGTCGCGACCCCTTTGGGGGTCGAACAACACTTTCACAGGGGTCGCCTAAGACCATTGGAAAACACAGATACAATTCATAACAGTTGCAAAATTACAGTTATGAAGTAGCAACAAAAATAATTTCATTGTTGGGGGTCACCACAACATGAGGAACTGTATTAAAGGGTCGCGGCAATAGAAAGGTTGAGAACCACTGATGTAGAGAGAAAGAGAGAACCAAAACCAACCCATTTCACTTTTAAAGCCTTCAGTTTTATCAGTAGTTAAGTAAAGACTTCAGTAAGAGACTGATGTAATTTCTGCTCTTTGAGCATGCTCAATAGATGAACACTTTAATTTTCTCTTGTGACCAAAAACAATTCTTACATCAAGCACTGATCCAGAGAGATCAGCTCGTTCAAGATTTGCACAGCAGAGATTAGCATGTGCAAGATTGCAGCGGCTTAAATTGGCCATTTTGAAGTTAATGTAGCGAAGGTCCAAACGAGAAAGATCAGCACCACTAAAGTTTAAACCCTGAAATTAAAAAACACAAATTGTCACCATATTTAAACATTAAATTTAATTACTATACCTAACCACCAAGTTTTTTAGAAGCAATTGGTGGTTCAGTCATTTGGAATTTATTACAAAACACGATCAAATGGAACTTAGATTTATAAAATCAGTGTCCTGACTGGGTTCTAGTAAAAGAAACTGTTTGCAATTAACATTAGAAAGCATTTATGTGCAGAATTTTCTAAAGAGAGATCTCTGTTAGCCACATATCTGCTGACTAGTATTATTTTTGTTAAACCTAATTGAACTAGAGGCCCTGTGCATGGATACATGCACCGGTAGGGTCCCTCAGCCTGGCCTGTGCTCTCTAGCAATCCAGACCTCTTAAGGGATGTCGGACTATAGGTTTCTGCTTGGCCTGCGGAGACTGGGCAGAAACTGGCAGTCCCACATCCCCTAAGGGATGTAGTAGTGCATGAAGTGGCAGGTGGCTGGGGAGGAGCCTGAGCCTGGGCCAGGCTCTGCACCACTCCCGCTCATCTTGCGCTTGCCACCACTGCTCAGTAGCGCTGCTGCGGAGGGGAGAGAAGCTCATGCCACAGCAGCAGTGCTTGCCAGCCATGAGCCCAGTGTCTGGTGCCTGTTGGTCAGTTGAGCAGTTTTCCCATTGTGGGAGCGCACTGACCACCAGGGGGCAACTCCTGAGCTGAGCATCATAGCAACTGGTCAAAGGTCACTTAGCGTTTTATATATACAGTGGTACCTCGAGATACGAGTTTAATTCATTCCGTAACCTTGAGGCGTGGGAAACTATGAGACGTTCGAGTTGCGGTAAACTGGCGGGTCCTGTGCAGCCCCACAATTACTCCTATCTCAAATGTTGCTCGTATTTCAAAGCAAAAATCGCTCGCTCCACGGCTCGTATCCGAAAAATCTCGTATGTTAGGGCACTCGTATCTCGAGGTACCACTGTATAGATAATTTTTTAATTAAACAATTCAAGATAGTTTCTTTTTGGAAAGCAAATATTGTGGTTTTTAAAAACTTTAATGCTACAAACATAAACATAAAAGTATCTGTCAGTGAGTAGTCATGCACAACTGTATAAACAATTGATGTTTGAATTGCTAAAATTTCTATGCACTACTCAAAGAGTTCTATGTGAGGTATAACTTGTATAACTGGACACTAAAAAAAAGCTATTACATATCTCTTTTTTTGCTAACCATTTTTTAATTACATCAATGCTATGGCCCATAATTAGATTATATCTTGCCTGAAAAAAGAAAATGAAGCAAAAAAAAAAAAATTCTATAAGAACGTAAAACATTACTCACAGATTTGCTGACATAACTCATTTAAATATCTATCTGTTTTAAGTACCTGGCAACGCAATTCTGATTTGGTTGGAGTGGCTAGCAGAAATCGGACAAATTCCTTTCGCGATATTGGTGAATGATCCTCTGGTGGTTGAGAATTCTTGAAAAGAGATATTAAGAAATTAGTGGAGCATTTTGGGAGATAGCTACAGCAAATGTAATATTGGCTAGTGTAGAAAGAGCCTTACCTTTATTGCCACTTCTAGGTGTTCAATCAACGAGTCAATACCAAAAAATCTGGCTTCTTCCAACACCCCTATCATAATAAAAATGATGTGACTGTTACAGAAAACTTCATTTTAATATTTATATAATTCTTTATGTTAAATTCTCACAAAAGAAGTGAAATTCAACAAGTAGATTATCAATCAATATTGAAGAAAATAATGAAATAGAAAGAAAGGCTTTCATACTTAAAATTATCATGTCTAAAAATTATTATAAAGAAGCCATAGGTAAAAAATCCTAACACCACACATTCCTCAAATAATTGATATAGTGGTTTGATTGTGAATCCAATAAAAAATAGTTTACCCAACCTTAACATTTCATTGGCCTTTTTATGGAACAGATCTAAATGGGTTTGTCCCAAATATCTTAGACTTACTGAATTAGGAAATTATAGAAATGAATAAAAGTAAACTTCAAAGCAAAAGTCAAAAGTATAATTTAAAAACCTTATTTATATATTTTATTGATTTTTTTTACAGAGAGGAAGAGAGAGAGATAGAGAGTTAGAAACATTGATGAGACAGAAACATCGATCAGTGCCTCCTGCACACTCCCTACTGAGTATGTGTCTGCAACCAAGGTACATGCCCTTGACCAGAATTGAACCTGGGACCCTTTAGTTCACAGCTGACGCTCCATCCACTGAGCCAAACAGGTTAGGGTGAAAACTTTTTTATAAAAGAATCAATTTACAAAAAGATTTCTAAAACTTAAAAGGGATTTTAATCTATCATTTACTTTTTGAGGTTTAGTAAAGAAAATCCGTGGATTGTCTTGGTGACTTATTACATATATTTTCTCCAATATGTCAATAAAACTTTTCATCTGAGTATCTGATATAAAAAAAGCTTAATATGCTAAGTGTCTAGTTGTCCAGTTGGCCATTCAACCAATTGAAGCGTAATATGCTAATGATATGCGAAGGCTGCTCAACTGCTCACTATGACATGCATGAACCACTGGGGGCAGACGCTCTGAGCTATAAGTTAGCTTGCTGCTGTGGTCCGGTGGATCAGGACTGAGCAAGATGGGTCGAACATGCCCTGGAGCCCTCCTGTGGCCCCTCCCTGGTTGGCCAACCTCCCTCGTCCCTCCCTGGCCCTGATTGTGCACTAGTGGGGTCCCTTGGCCTGGCTTGCACTCTCTCACAATTCAGGCTGAGTGACACACCCCCCCACCTAAATGTACAAATTTCATGCACCAGGCCTCTAGTCTATAGTAGTAAAAGTGTAATATGCAAATCTAACCAATAGCAGTCTGGAAGACCTTCCAGATGACCTTCTGGACGAAGCCAGGGCTGCAGCCATGGGATTGAGGCAGCTGCCACAGCTGCAAGGGATCAAGGCAGCCACCCCAGCTGTGAGGGAGGAATTGAGGCCTACTCTTGCACAAATTTCGTGTATTGGGCCTCTAGTGTGGGAATAAAATTGGGATCCATTTTCTTAAAAACAAAAACTTCAGTCATTCAGTAGAACTGAGTTTACTTTTTTAAAAGGGACTGAAGAATTACAAAGATAGTAAGAGGTATAATCTCTCCTTTCAAATGTTTCTAAGATAAGGGTAACTATAATTAGATATTAAAAAAAAACCACAGCAATTATCTGGGGAAAAGATTATAATCTTTTTTTGGGAAACCCAATGTCACCTTCAATATCCCAATTGCAAAACAAAGGCCATCTAAGGACCAGCACACTACTCAGGTAGCTGCTCTGGGACAACATCTTCAGTCCACACCAGAGTGGTTTGCTCTCTGGATTCCTCAGGAAGGGGTAGCCAAACTTCAGTATCTGTCCCTGGTAGAAACCCAGCAAAAAGATTCTAGGGGCCTCACTCGCAGTTTGCCAAGTTTTTATGAGTAAATCAGAACCACCCAAGGAGTGTGGTAAGAATGTTTGTCCAATTCTAGGCTCAGAACTAAACCTTAAAAACTTCCAGGAAAGCCTTATAAATACAACTGCCTCTGAGGGACAGTTTAGGAAAGAATGTGATACAGTGGCACCTCGAGATATGAGTTTAATTCATTCCGTAACCTTGAGGCATGGGAAACTATGAGACGCTTGAGTCGAGGTAAACTGGTGGGTCGTGTGCAGCCGGCCGATCCGCACGATTACTCCTATCTCAAATGTTGCTCGTATTTCAAAGCAAAAATCACTCGCTCAATGGCTCCTATCTCAAAAATCTCGTATGTTAGGGCACTTGTATCTCGAGGTACCACTGTATTTAGTGTGTTTTCTGTTAGCACCAATAAGATCTGGATTTGATCCCAGCTCAGATTTTGATTTTATGAATCTACAATCTTTCTCTTAACTAAACCTTTACATTTTTGAAATGGGGATATTATTATCATGCTCACAAAGTTGTCATAAATATTAAAAGAGATAATGCATAGGAGAAACCAAGATGGCGGCATAGGTAAACACCTAAATTACTGCCTCGCATAACAATTTCAAAACTACAACTAAAAGACAAAATGGACATCATCCAGAACTACAGAAAGGCTGGCTGAGTGGAAATTTTACAACCAGAAGGAAAGAGAAAAGCACCCTGAGACTCAGAGGAGCTGCAGGAAGCAGAGATACTAAGATGCGTGCGGAGAGGACTGCCAACTGAGTGCAGCTGGCTTTCTCAAGAAGGAGGGAGACAAAAGCTCAGGACTGCACTGAACTCTAGTTTTGGCGAGACCCTGGGGATACAGACTCATACAAGGTGAAACTGGACTGTCAGGAAAGAGAAAAGCACACTGAGACTCAGAGGAACTGTGGAAGGCAAAGGCACTGAGACGTGCATGTGGAGAGGGCGGGCAACTGAGTATGTGGCTGGCTTCCTCAAGCAGAAGGGAGACAAAAGTTCCCAACTGCACTGAACTCCAGTTTCCGGCAAGACTCTAGGGACCCAGACTCATTCGGGGAGAAACTGGACTGTCTGGCAACGGGCGGAATTCGAGAGCAGCTTTCTTGCAGTGATTACCATGAGACACTGAGACACAGGGGCCTATTAGGGGAGAGCTGACAGGAAACAAATGCTGTCTGCTCTGCCCTGAGACTCCACCCCATCCAAGCTGTGCACAGAGGCTTTTGCAAGTCTTGTCTCATAAGGATGTCTCCAGCATAGACACAGCTGATCCTAACAGCCAATTGGCCTGGAGGTCAATTCCTCCCAGTGATATCAAAAACAATCAAGGCTTAACTACAACAAGAATGTACACACAGTCAAAAAAGGTGCGTGCACCAAGAATGTCCACCTCAGGTAAATGGGGAGGCTGAGCCACTGGGTCCTATAGGATACCTAGCACACAAAGCCACTGTATCAACTCAGGGAAGCAGCCAAATGCAGAAACAAAGAAACAGGTCACAAATGAAAGAAATGGAGGAAAACAAACGACTGGATATAGAGATCAAAACTACAGTTATAAGGTTTTTCAAGAATTTTAAAGAAACCCTCGAGGATATGACAAAGGACCAACTAGAAATTAAGCATACACTGACTGAAATAAAAAAATATTATACAGATATCTAATAGCAGACTACAGCAGAGGTTGGCAAATTTGGCTCGAGAGCCACATGGGGCTCTTTGGCCCCTTGAGTATGGCTCTTCCACAAAATACCACGGCCTGGGCGAGTCTATTTTGAAGAAGTGGCATTGGAAGAAGTTTAGAAAATGTGGCTCTCAAAAGAAATTTCAATCGTTGTACTGTTGATATTTGGCTCTGCTAATGAGTTTTCTGAACACTGGACCAGAGGATTGCAAGAATCAAGTCAAAGACTTGAAATACAAAGAAGCAAAAACACACTCAACTGGAAAAGAAAAAAAAAAAGAAGAATAAGAATAAGAAGAATCCAAAAATATTAAAATAGTGTAAGGAACCTCTGGGACAACTTCAAGCATACCAACATCAGAATTATGGGGGTGTCACAAGAAGAAAGAGTGCAAGACCCTGAAAACCTATTTGAAGAAATAATGACTGAAAACTTCCCACATCTGGTGAAAGAAATAAACTTACAAGTCCAGGAAGCACACAGATCCCAAACAAAAAAAAAATCCAAAGAGAACCAGACCAAGACACATCATAACTAAAATGCCAAGAGCAAAATACAAAGAGAGAATATTAAAAACAGCAAGAGAAAAACAGTAAGTTACCTACAAGAGAGCACCCATATGACTGTCAGCTGATTTCTCAACAGAAACTATGCAGGCCAGATGGGAGTGGTAAGAAATATTCAAAGTGATGAATAGCAAGAACCTACAACCAAGCTTACTCCACCCAGCAAAGCTATCATTCAGAAGTGAAGGTCAGATAAAGAGCTTCACAGATAAGAAAAAACTAAAGGAGTTCATCACCACCAAGCCAGTATTATATGAAATGCTGAAAGGTATTCTTTAAGAAGGAGAAGAAAAAGGCAAAAATAAAAATTATGAACAACAAATACATATCTATCAACAAGTGAATCTAAAAATTAAGTGAATTAAAAATTTGATCAACAGAATAAACTGGTGAATATAACAGAATCAGGGGCATAGAAGGGGAGTGGACTGATAAATGAGAGGGGTATAGCAGGACAAAAATCATACACCTATGTTTGAGGAGAGTCAGGGGGAGGTAAGGGCAGAGGGTGGGGTGGGAACCGAGGGGAGATATGGGGGAAAAAAGAGGAATAATTGTAATAATCTGAACAATAACGATTTATTAAATTTTTAAAAATCCTATAAACTTAAGAAAAAATAAAATCTAAAAAAAAGTGATAATGCATATTTATTATCTGGTATATTGCTTGGCACCTATTTGGTAGGTCCTCCACAAATCATTATTTAATATTAAATTATATGATTTAAATTTTTATTAAATTACAGGTTTTCTAATATTTAAGACCATTCTTTTTTTTCCTATATCAAACTGGGTTTCAGAAAATTCATGTTAGCTTCAGGAAAATAGGTACTGAAGTTCTAGAAAAGTTCTCTAGTTAGTATATTAATTGAATTGAGGTGAGATTTAGCTAAAAAATATAGAAAAGATTATTTAAGTTCGGGAAAGAATGGTTTTGAAGACAAATGAAAGAAAAGAAGGGAAGACATGACTCACTGGAAAAAGTGAAGGCCGTTAAAAGCAGGAAGAGAAGGAAATGATGAAGGTAAACAAAAAAAAACACACGTACTGACAAGAGCACAAATTAAGAGCAAGAACTAAGGTTATTTAAGTATGTGGGAAGAAGATAAATCATTGTAGACCACTTTAAAGCATGTAATTATGTGGGGCAATTTATAGCCAAAATAAAGAGTTTGTACAGAAACTGTACTCATTCAAAACAACACTACATAAAGTGAATCAGGAGAGAGCTCTATTTGCTAAAAAACTAAATATAAAAGACAAATGGCAAAGAAACATGAAGAGCTTGTTAATAGCTTGCATTGCTGAAGTCAGAGATAGTAGGAAGGGCATGAAATGCTATCAAGTTCACAAGGAGAAACGAAAAGAGGAAGCTTCAAAGAGCCCCTAGAATGCCTAAATGTAATCAGGAGAGGGTGACCATTAAAAGTACAGTTGCTGAAGGGAAAAGGTTCTATACAAAAGTGGATCACTGGTTATTTTTATAATAATAATATTTGTAGACGGCTAGAATAAAAACATTTTACAACACAAATGATAAGATATTACTCTTCCCCACCACAAGTTGATTCTGATGGGTTTTCAAAATCAGATTTCTGGTATAATTTTAGATTTCCAGATTTTCTCTAAAAAATCAAGTCTCTGGCACCCTAGGCCCACACACACGGCAATAACACTCCAGATCACTACGTTCCCCACCACTCCTTAAGTCAGACCAAATTTCAGTCACTTGGCGGCCTATAAACTTTGACTATGCAACTCCAGCTGTGTGGGGGAGAGCTGAAAAAAGAACAATGGCATCTGCCTGAACTTCTGTCTGGGAGAGAGCTGGTGAGATAGCATAGTGGCATCTCTTCCTTCGTTCCTCAGAATGACCTTGGTGGGACAGATATCCCTCCCAATTCTAACTGCCGTACATGGTGTGGGACAAGCCCATTTCACATGTCCTCCTCTCCTACTAGTCTTGACATAATTTCTTTTTCATATCATAGTCACAGGCATTCTGTTCAGCAAGTCTTCAAGTGGTTTCAAGGGTAGTTATTCTATAACTAGAGGCCTGGTGCATGGAATTTGTACACTGGGCATGGGGGAGGAGGGTGGTCCCTCAGCCCAGCTTGCACCCTCTTCAATCTTGGACCCCTTGGGGATGTCCGACTGCTGGTTTAGTCCCAATCCCATGAAACCGGCAGTCAGACATCCCTCTCACAACCTGAGACTGCTGGCTCCCAACTGCTCACCTGCCTGCTTGCCCCAAACCACTTCTGCCTGCCAGCCTAATTACACCCTAACCACTCCCCTGCCAGCTTGTTTGATGCCTAACTGCTCCCCTACCATCCCAATCGCCTGCAACTGCCCTCCCCTGCAGGTCCAATCCCCCCAACTGCCTTCACTACAGACCCAGTTGCCCCAAATGCCCTTCCCTGCCAGCCTGGTCATCCCTAACTGCCTCAATTGTCAGCCTGTCGGCCCTAACTGTCTCCACTGCTGGCCTGGTTGCCCCAAACTGCCCTCCCCTGCTGGCCTGTTTGCCCTTAATTGCCCTCCCCTGCAGGCCTGGTCGCCCTTAATTGCCCTCTCCTGCAGGCCTGGTTGCACCCAACTGCCCTTCCCTGCAGGCCTGGTCATCCCAACTGCCTTCCCTCCCTTGCAAGCCTGGTTGCTCCAACTGCCCTCCCCTATTGGCTTGGTTGCCCCTAATTGCCTTCCCCTGCTGGCTTGATTGCCCACAACTGCCTTCCCCAGTCAGCCATCTTGTGGTGGCCATCTTTTGCGAGAGTGTGACAATTTGTATATTTCATCTCTATTATATAGAATTGACTTGTAATTTTGATGTGGTTGTGTTACGGGCAGAAATAGAATATTGGGGACCAGCTACAATAATAAGAAGTATTAATCATGCTCTGTTAACCATGATTGTTTTGTTCTGATTAAAGAAAGGACATTCTAACCTGGCTGAGAGTTGTACAGTCTGGGAGATGGGAGCTAACATCAGAATGCAGTCCATCCTCCTGTCACAAGAACTGCCTATCATTATGGAAAGATTTACAACCTCCTGGCTGAAACAATCTAGTGCCAAAGGCACCTGCTCTTTACAATCTCCAGCCCCCTATTATCTGTAATCTGATCCCAGTGCATTCACCCAGGGACACCTGCCCTCTGCCACACACCTCAGCACCCATGGCTTGTAATCTGTAATGATTATACCTCCCCTACTTCCCATGCCTTTACATGTAATCTCTGTCCTTCTACACAATATAAGCAGTTGGCTTATGGGGAGAGGCAGAGCAGATTTTTGTGGATGACTTGCGGCTCTCCCATACTACTGGCATTATTGGAATAAACACTCATATATGATTCAACCCTGACTCTGCTTAATTGGCTCAAGCAGTGACAGGAAGCACAGACCCCTTGGTTGTCTGGTTACAGTTGTGAGAGGTGGTAACCACAGCATTTACCTACTCTTCCATCTTGACTAGAAGTTTTGATGAGTGTTATTTTTAAAACTCAAAGGAGACTCGGAGAGACTTTCCACAAGACTATCTACCTGTGTCTTTATCTATTTCTATACCAATATATAAGTGATTTTCAATCCATGTGCTGTGTCATACAGGTGTTCCACAAGAGGCACACTGGTATGCTGCTAGAATTTTAAAACGTGCACTACCTGACTTCTTTTCTCTTAGATTGTCAAATTTAAAAAATATCAGCCAACACAACAATAGCTGTCAGGTTTTCTAATGAATCAAAATTATATCTCCTTTTTTTCAGATTGGTAAAAAATACTTTATTTGGTGAGCTGCAGAATTTTAGAAATTAGTTTATTGTATCATTAAATGAAAAGGTTGAAAATCGCTGCTATATATACTCATATTCAGTTAACCTTGAGCAATGGTCATCCTCTCCAATCTCAGACCCTCTCCAACTCCCACAAAGTAAAAAATCTGCATATAATTTTTGACTCCCCCAAAAGTTCAGTTGTTCTTGGTATCTGTGAGAAACTGATTTCAGGAGCCCAACAAATACCAAAATCTATTGATACTCAAGTCCGTTATAAAAAAATGGCACAGAACAATACATCCAGTTGGCTCTCTGCATCTGGGTATTCTCAACTGTACATTAAAAATATTGTTGATGCCCTGGCCAGTGTGTTCACTCATCGGCCAGCACACCAAACGGTGATGGATTTGATTCCCAGTCAAGGGCATGTACCTGGATAGTGGGTTCATTCCTCAGTCCATTTGAAGTGTGTATTAGAGGCAACCAATTGATGTGCCTCTCTCACATCAAAATTTCTTTCAAAATGATGTTTCTCTCTCTCTCTCTCTCTCTCTCTCTCTCTCTCTCTCTCTCTCTCTCCTCCTCTCCCCTTCCCCTCTCTCCCTCCCATGCTATCTAAAAGCAATGGGAAAAATATCGTCAGGTGAGGTTTAGGAAAAATAATTTGATGTAAAACCTGAAGATAGGGAGGGCCAACTGTATGCTATTTATTAAAAAAAATTTAAAAAATCCATGTATAAGAGGACCAGGCGGTTCAAACACATGTTATTTAAGGGTCAACTGTACAAGTAAATCATTTAGATATACTTTCACTTTATGAAAATATACTAACTTACTAAGCAAGTGAAAACAATAAATATTATAAACTTACGAAAGTGTGAAGAATTATTCTAAAAACTCACCCAGTAAATTAATGCCATCATTTACAATGAGTTGTCCATGACGCAAGTAGTTCAAAATAGGTTCAAAATACTCAGGACTTCGGTCAATTAAGAAAGCTCCTCTATGATCTTGCTTATTACCCCAGACTCCTGTGTCACCATTAAAATGAAGGGAGTCCCCCATAATGAAAAAAAAAAATTAGAAATTTATGAAAGAAAAATTGTGCAACATTAAGATTTTTCTTGTGTAAAATTATTGCTATCATTAAAAAGTAAAGAAGGACAAAAGATATAAAGTCAATACAAATAGATCCCACAAAATGTAAAAATTTTACGTTAAACTCACCTTTGTCCTTAAACATGTGGGCCAGCATACTGTCAGGTTCTTTGTTCACTAAAGTGCTCCTAAGAATTCAGGGAAAAAAATTGATTTCTCCATTTGTCTTTATAAACAAACATATTTAAGTCAAGAGTATACTCGATCCCAGCTGTTCTCTCAAAAAGATGCATGCTATAACCTGGTAGGAGTGATGCTGGGAAACAAAAATGTGCAGTAAGTTGCCATTTATCAAAATCCCTTCTACTTTGGCACTTCCTTTTACTTACATATTGTTTTAGTTTCCTTTAAAACAAAAAACAAACAAACAAAAAAAACCCGATTTTATCCACCTTGCAAGCTATTATATCACAATATTTTTTATCTAAACTTATTTTTCCTATATCTTTAATATAAGCAGTTGTAGTCTCTATGAATTTTAATATTGTTAATTTTTACTTGCATTGCGTATATATCATTGAATATCTAAAAAGCATGTTTCACAATACTAATTCATGCTTTCTCTGGAATCATTTGTGAATCATTTTTCTTCTCTTTTCTTTAAAATAAACTTTCTAAAAAATAGTTTGCGATAACACAGTATATTTAAGCAGCATTTTAATATCTTCTAAGGAAATCAGTAAACTGAAGAACAAATGATACATAGTGCCCCCGACACACAGTTACACACGTGCACATGCACCTACCGTGTCGTTGTAAAGTACCGTCCTCCAACATTTAATGTAAGCCAGTCTGTGTGAGATCCTGACAACCCTTCAGGCAGTTTAGAATCTGTCTGAGGATCTAGAGAGAACAAGTAGAAAGTAATAAACTTAATTGGTATTTGGGGAGATGGCAATAGCATGATTTTTAAAACTAAAAACACACATAAAAGTGTACCAGAGCTATCAGGACAACAAAACCCATACCCATAGACAACATCTAAATCAAAACTACATAATAAGGTATTCCCGTCAACACTGATAGGAAGAGAGCAGCATAGTATTAGCATCTGTGCAGCAAGAAGCTGAGAGAAACAACAGAGTACCCGATGAACCTAAGAATCCAAAGGAATTCACAAATATTCCCTTCAAAGCTCAGCAAGTCCATTTGACAAATGCAGACTGAAAATGGGAGGGGTATGCCCACTCCTACCATCAGTGATACAAGTAGTTTGCAGTAAGATCTGAAGAGGCTGGAAATGAACTCTCTGAACATACTGGCCAAAAATTCCTTTTCAGGACAAAGTCCCAAGCTACAGATAAGATGTTGGGAAAAGCATCCAAGATGGCAGCATAGGTAAACACCTGCACAGCTGCCTCGCACAACAATTTCCAAACTACAACTAAAAGACAGAACAGACATCATCCAGAACCACAGGAAAGCTGGCTAAGTGTAAGTTCTACAGCTAGAAAGAAAGAGAGGGGCTCACAGAAACCCAGAGGAGCTGCAAAAAGCTGAGGTATGGAGACGTGTGCGCTGAGAGAGCGGGTGCTGGAGTACCTGGCTGGCTTTCTCTGGAGAGAGGGAAACGGAAACTCCCAACGGCATTGAACCCCTTATCTTACGACACTAAACCCCAGATCCAGCCGAAACTCATATGGGGTGAGTTTGGACTGTGAAAAGGGAGAGGTGCACGGAAATTTAGGGGAGTCGCAAAAGATCAGAGTTCTGGTGGCGCAGGGCACTGTGCGGAGGACAGATTGCTGGTTGTGCCTCTGGCTTTCTCGAGTGGGCGGGAGACAGATCCTCCCAACTGTGCCACTTCTGAGTCCACTAAGCCCCTGTTTCGGGCAAAACCCTGGAGACCTAGACTCGTGTGGTCCTGGTGTGCAGGGGAGCTGGAAAGGCAGCACTCTAGAGGCACTGAGGATGCGCGCGCGCACAAGGACCGCTCCAGCGATTACCCAGTCATGTGAGACTCAGGGGCCATGGGGGGCGGGGCCGACTGGAAGGCAAGGCGGTCCCTTAAGCCATGAAACTCCACCCATCCGAAGCTCAACTGAGGCTTCTTTGGTTTTGCAAGTCTGGTACCATAGGGCTGAATTCAACACAGAAGTTTCCCCGGCATAGTGAAAATGCCGAGACAAGGGAAAGGATCACAAACAAAAGAAATGGAGGAAAAAAAATAACTGGATATAGAGTTCAAAACCACGCTTATAAGGTTTTTCAAGAATATGCTAGAAAAGTTGGATAAACTTAGCGAGAGCCAAGAGAGATGAAAAAGGACCAACTAGAGATACAAAAGGGCCAACTAGAGATGGAAAAGGTCCAACTAGAGATGATAAAGGACCAAATAGAAATTAAACATACACTGACTGAAATAAAATATATTATACAGAGTCCTAACAGCAGACTAGAGAAAGGCAAGAATCAAGTCAAAAATTTGAAATATAAAGAAGCAGAAAACACTCAACTGGAAAAGCAAGAAGAGAAAAGAATCCAAAAATTGGAACATTATGTAAGGAGACTCTGGGACAGCTTCAAGCGTACCAACATCAGAATTGTGGGGGTGCCAGAAGAAGAGAGAGAGCAAGATACTGAAAACCTATTTAAAGAAATAATGACTGAAAACTTCCCACATCTGGTAAAAGAAATAGACTTACAAGTCCAGGAAGCACAAAGAACCCCATATAAAAGGAATCCAAAGAGGACTACACCCAGACACATCATAATTAAAATACCAAGAGCGAAGAATCCAAGATGGCGGCATAGGTAAACACCTACACTGCTGCCTCGCACAACAATTTCAAAGCTACAACTAAAAGACAGAACGGACATAATCCAGAACCACAGGAAAGCTGGCTGAGTGGAAGTTCTACAACTAGAGGGAAAGAGAGGGGCTCACAGAGACCCAGAGGAGCTGCAAAAAGCTGAGGTACGGAGAGGAGCGCGCTGAGAGAGCGGGTGCCGGAGTACCTGGCTGGCTTTCTCTGGCGGGAGGGAAACGGAGACTCCCAACGGCATTGAACCCCTTATCTTACGACACTAAACCCCAGATCCAGCTGAAACTCATACAGGGGGAGTTTGGACTGTGAAAAGGGAGAAGTGCACGGGAATTTAGGGGAGTTGCAAAGGATCGGAGGTCTGGTCGCGCACGGCACCACGCGGAGGACGGATTGCTGATTGTGCCGCTGGCTTTCGCGAGTGGGCGGGAGACAGACCCTCCCAACTGCGCCACTTCTGAGTCCACTGGGCCCCTGTTTTGGGCAAAACCCTGGGGACCTAGACTCGTGTGGTCCTGGTTCGCAGGGGAGCCGGAAAGGCAGCAGTTGGAGGTGCTGCGGGTGCGCGAGCGCACAAGGACCACTCCAGCCATTACCCAGTCACATGAGACTCAGGGGCCGTGGAGGGCGGGGCCGACTGGAAGGCAAGGCGGTCCCTTAAGCCCTGAGACTCCACCCCTCCCAAGCTCAGCAGAGGCTTCTTCGGCTGAATCCAGCACAGAAGTTTCCCCGGCATAGTGAAAATGCTGAGACAAGGGAAGGGATTACAAGCAAAAGAAATGGAGGAAAAAAAACGACTGGATATAGAGTTCAAAACCACGCTTATAAGGTTTTGCAAGAATATGCTAGAAAAGATGGATAAATTTAGTGAGACCCAAGAGAAGATGATAAATACACTGACTGAAATGAAAACTATTATGCAGAGTACTAACAGCAGACTAGAGAAAGGCAAGGATCAAGTCAAAAATTTGAAATATAAAGAAGCAGAAAACATTCAACTGGAAAAGCAAGAAGAGAAAAGAATCCAAAAATGTGAAGATAATGTAAGGAGCCTCTGGGACAGCTTCAAGCGTACCAACATCAGAATTGTGGGGGTGCCAGAAGAAGAGAGAGAGCAAGATAGTGAAAACCTGTTTAAAGAAATAATGACAGAAAACTTCCCATATCTGGTAAAAGAAATAGACTTACAAGTCGAGGAAGCACACAGAACCCCAAAGAAAAGGAACCCAAAGAGGACTACACCAAGACACATCATAATTAAAATGCCAAGAGCAAAAGAGAAAGAGAGAATATTAAAAGCAGCAAGAGAAAAACAGTTTATTACCTACAAGGGAGCACCCATATTACTGTCAGTTGATTTCTCAACAGAAACGATGCAGGCCAGACGGGAGTGGCAAGAAATATTCAACGTGATGAACAACAAGAACCTACAACCAAGAATAATCTATCCAGCAAAGCTATCATTCAGAATTGAAGGGCAGATAAAGACCTTCACAGAGAAGAAAAAGCTAAAGGAGTTCATCAACTCCAAACCAGTATTATATGAAATGCTGAAAGGTACCCTTTTAGAAGAGGAAGAAGAAAAAGGTAAAAGACAAAAAATTATGAACAACAAATACACATCTGTCAACAAGTGAATCTAAAAATTAAGTGAATTAAAAATCTGATCAACAGAATAAACTGGTGAATATAATAGAATCAGGAGCACAGAAAGGGAGTAGACTGATAATTCTCAGGAGGACAAAAATCATAAAGCATCAAACAGACTGTGAAATTATAGCAGAAAGATTAAAGTTAGGTGAGGTAAATAAGTGATCAATCAAAGGACTTGTATGCATGCTTATAAACATAACCAATGATCACAGACACTGGGGGGTCGGGATACGCCTGGGAGGGAGGGGGGCAATGGAGAGATATGTATAAAAAATTAATAAAAATTAATTAAAAAAAAATACCAAGAGCAAAAGACAAAGAGAGAATATTGAAAGCAGCAAGAGAAAAACAGTTCATTAGCTACAAGGGAGCACCCATACGACTGTCAGCTGATTTCTCAACAGAAACGATGCAGGCCAGACGGGAGTGGCAAGAAATATTCAACATGATGAATAGCAACAACCTACAACCAAGAATAATCTATCCAGCAAAGCTAACATTCAGAATTGAAGGGCAGATAAAGAGCTTCACAGATAAGAAAAAGCTAAAGGAGTTCATCAACTCCAAACCAGTATTATATGAAATGCTGAAAGGTACTCTTTTAGAAGAGGAAGAATAAAAAGGTAAAAGCCAAAAAATTATGAACAACAAATATATATCTATCAACAAGTGAACCTAAAAATCAAGTGAATAAAAAAAAATCTGATGAACAGAATAAACTGGTGAATATAATAGAATCAGGAGCACAGAAAGGGAGTGGACTGGTAATTCTCAGGGGGAAAGGGGTGAGGGTTGTACAGGGAGAGACTGAACAAAAATCATACACCTATGGATGAGATCAATGGGAGGGAGCTAAGGGTAGAGGAAAGGGTGGGAGCTGGGTGAAGGGATGCTATGGAGGGGAAAAAAGAGAAACAAATGAAACAAATGTAATAATCTGAATAATAAAGATTTAAAAAAAATAAATAAAAATCAATTGAATAAAAAATCTGATGAACAGAAATAAAAAAGAATCCAAGTTGAATGGAATAGACAAAAAAATAAAGATTACTGATAAAAGTCATAAAGGTTCTACATTTTAAATAACCAGAACATATAAGAAGTTGAGTTTCATTTTTTTAAACACTTCACAAAAAAACACAGAAAAGAGAACTCTAGAGCTATGAAATGAGAAAAAATTTCCAAAGTCAGCCCACCCTTCACAAGTTAAAGAACACTAACTTCACATAAAACTGAGCAACGAAAAAGGACTGAGTTAAAAATTCCATATGAAATTTTTTAAGAGAATAAAAATTACATTCTTATGGACAATGAGAGTGCCAGAAAGAAATGCCTACAAAATAGATTAAAAACTATAATCTAGTATTCCAAAATATGCTAAGAGAAATGAATAATACAAGATATAAAAGAATAACATAAATCAGAATTATAAAATTCAGAAATGAAGTGAGAGAATTCAGATGATAATTGGAAATAAAAAAAAATTGGAAATGAAGATTAAACTAGACCATACACAGGAGTCAATAAACACAAAAGATAATGCCTTAGGGGAAATAAAAGATGCAAAAGGGAAAAGTTTTAAAAAGAAAAAAGAATAAAATGAAAAGGATTTAGTAGAAAATTTCAAATATATTAGGTAAATGTTCAAGATGCAACATGCATACAATAGGAGTCCTGGAAGATTAGGCAGGAAACAAAATAAATATGTAATATAAACTTCAAGAAAACTTTTATGAAATTTAAATTTCATAAAAACTTTTATGAAATTTAAAACTTTTATGAAATTTCAAATTTAAATTTGAAATTTCAAATTTAAAATTTGAAACTACATATTAAAAGGGCTCATCATGTATCTGAAAGAAACAAGTCAGAAAAACCCAGAACATCCACAAAAAGTCTACTATAATCACTGTATTTTAAGAGACTGAACGTTTGAATGATTTATGAAAAATAAGCACTTATGAAAGACCAGATATTTTTTGACAGGCGAGGAACCTGACTGGCCCTAAACACAGGCCAAGCCTAGGAACCCTATCCATGCACAAATTTCATGCACCGGGCCTCTAGTATTAAAAAGAAAAGAAAAGAAATCAAGGCTTCTTTGAAAAAACATTGATCAGGCTCTAGGACAGGAGAAGTATAAGATTAACTCCTTGTTACTCCAGATAGTAAGGAAGCTATAAAAGACTAATGAGGTTGTGTTAAAAGATTTGAAGAGGTTTTCATTAGCCCAAAGTAGGATAATCCAGATATCAATTAATGCAGAGGATGAAAATAAAGATACCACATATTTTTAAATCTAAAGATTCATAAAGATGAAATAACAATAAACACTAATTGATCACTTTTAATTTGTTTGTATGTATGCAATGAACCAATTATAAGACCACTGCCTGCCAATCACTCTGTTAGGCTAATGGATAATAGAAGATCAGAAAAATTTTTTTGCTGCCAAGTGGAGATGGAAAACAGTATGCACTTACTTCTAAGTGAGCAACAACCAGTGCTATGATCCTGAGATCTGCCTCCACTCACCAAGTATAGTTACTGTGATGGCTTAAGAAACATTATTAAATTTTCAGAGTTTGAATGAGTGTAACTAAATATATCCACTGCTTGCTAAGAATATTTACTGTATTTAAGCCTAATACAACTGTAGATGCTTTCTTCTGAATCAAAGGGCAGTGTGTATGTGTATAAGTATGTGTTTGACACCAAGTAATTTTTGGCTATTCTGATTTGACCACTATGAAGGATTGTCAAACGTTACTTATGCAGCAATATATGCTTAAAAATATATAACACTTATAGAAATTGTCACAACTACTATGAAAGAGAAAATTTCAATACAATTATAATTTCTAAAATCAAAAGTACCCTATAATGTCATATTTAATGAATGTATATACATCCAGAGCATTTTAAAGGCATGTAAAAGATAAGGTACCTATACTAAATATGATCATACAATTCAAATTAAACATTTACTTAACACACACACCCAATGCAGAATCAAAACAGGTATGAAGATTTGAATCCTACTACAAAATATTTTTTTAATGTTAAGCCATGTAAACATGTAATTTTATCATTTTCATTTTGGCAGACAAAATTGGCTTTTAAGGAATTCACTTACCAATGAATGGCTCTCCTTCACACACAAACAAGACATCATCATCCCTGAGGAAAATAAAAATTTAAAAAGGTACCATCAAAATCCAGAAATCACATGAATTATCGGTTTAATACAGGTAATTAGAATTATGTAGAAGAGAGGTTTGCAAAATGGACTACATAAATTTCCAGTGCTTTCTATGCTAAATACACACACTTAACTATCCTTGGATTTAAGTTCAAGATCCAGCACTTTTAAAATGAAAAACAAGTCAACAAAACAAAATCCACTATACAGATTATTCAAATTAAGCTTTCTTATCAATTGAAGAATATACTGTTATGTTCAAAGGATCTGCTTAAAGTCCTAACCAATTCTTCTTTTTTTAATTTTAATTCTGTAATCCTAAATAAATTACTGGGATTTTCTCCTATATCATCAGCTGTTTTGTGCTTTGGAAACGAAAATAAATTTTTGTATTAAATTTAGAAAGAATATATGAAAGTAACTACTGTACATCCCCTCTCCCTGCAAATGTAAATGACTGCATATAATCTGAAGTCCTGGATTATCAACTCTCCTGCCCCAACCCAAACCACCATTACTATAAGTAAATTACCAGATTGTTCTGTGACCCACAAATCATTAAACAGGTATATATTTTATAGTTTGGAAAGCTCATGACCCTATGTGTTGTAGAAAATTTTATTTCTTATAAAACATTATAGGAACACACTGAATTTTTCTTATAAGCGAAGTCTTTTTAAGAAATCATTCAACAGTGTGATTCATTTATGCATAAAAACAGAATGTGGAAGATAGATACTGAAAAACTGAGAAATCCTCTTATTTTATTTGGATTTTAAATATATATCTTTTAAATTTATAACCTTTTCTATTTACTCACAATGCCAGTTAACTTACTAAGACTAGTATGAAAATTTGTTTTCTTCTCTAACAAAATTCAGCTAGTAACTGTATGGCCTGGATAGTTATTTTCTCAGATGTTTAGTTTTTTAATTTATAAAATGAAGGGACTAGAAGTTATTAACTTCAAAGGCAGTATATTATATTGAAAAGTCGTTATGACCTAAATTTAAATGAAAATTAAGCTTTGTATACTATTATAATGTAGAGCATATTCTTTTCACTCCATCAATTTTCTTTTAATCTTCACACCAGGATATGAGGATATGCTTATTGACTTTAGAGAAAGGGGAAGAAAGGGGAGAGGGGAAAGAGAGAGAGAGAGAGAGAGAGAGAGAGAGAGAGAGAGAGAGAGAGAAATATCAATGTGACAGAGGACATCAATTGAATGCCTTCTGTACGTGCTCCAGCTGGGGATTAAACCCAAAACCTAGGTATGTGCCCAGACCAGGAATTGAACCCACAACCTTTTAGTGTATGGGATAATGCTCCACACTGACTGTGGCTCACTCCATCTATTTTTTTAAAAACCCCATGCTTTGCCAGTGAAATGAGATAATGTGGGCAAAGCAAATACGACATAACTGGCACATTGTCAGTAATTTCTATACCCTTTCCGTATTTGTTAAGCCTCAAAATTCTATGATCCTATGAGGATGGGATGAGGCAAACTACATACTTGTTTTAAAGAGATAATTCTGCCTGGGATATTTTAAAAATGGAACCAAGCCCTAGTTGGTTTGGTTCAGTGGATAGAAGACTGAAGACTGAAGGGTTCCAGGTTTGATTCTGTCAAGGGCACATGCCTGGGTTGTGGGCTTGATCCCAAGTGTGGGGTGTGCAGGAGGCAGCTGATCAATGATTCTCTCTCATCATTGATGTTTTTCTCTTTCTCTCTCTGAAATCAATAAAATATACTTAATAAAAAGAAAAAAAAAACTGAACCAAAAAGCTAACCAACCAAAACCCACTACTGTGGTAGATCATTTTTTTAAAATATATTTTATTGATTTTTTACAGAGAGGAAGGGAGAGAGATAGAAAGTCAGAAACATTGATGAGAGAGAGACATCGATCAGCCGCCTCCTGCATGCCCCACAGTGGAGACGTGCCCACAAGCAAGGTACATGCCCCCAACCGGAATTGAACCTGGGACCTTTCAGTCCGCAAGCCGACGCTCCATCCACTGAGCCAAACCGGTCTCGGCAGTGGTAGATCATTGATGAGTTAACTCTGCTTAGCAAATTTTCACCAAGTAATAAATATTTATAATCCTATTAGAGTCCCGTTGCACGAAGACTCATGCAATAGGCCTTCCTTTCCCTGGCAGCCGGCACTGGTTTTCCTCAGCACCCAAGACCCAGGCCTTTGCTCTGGCTGTAGCGGAGAAGCCAAGCCTCTTCAGTCTTCAGTCTTCGCTCAGGCCGGAGCTTTCAGTCTTTTTTTTTTTTTTTACTTTTATTTATTTATTTTTATTATTTTAAGTTTATATTAATTTTTTATACATAGCTCCCCATTGCCCCCCCCTCCCTCCCAGACATACCCCAATCCCCCAGTGTCTATGTTCATTGGTTAGGCTTATATGCATGCATACAAGTCCTTTGATTGATCTCTTATCTACCTCAGCTAACTTTAATCTTCCTGCTGTAATTTCACAGTCTGTTTGAAGCTTTGCTGTCTCTGTATCTATCCTTTTGTTCATCAGTTTATAATGTTCTTTATTATCCACAAATGAGTGAGATCATGTGATGCTTCTCCTTCATTGACTGGCTTATTTCACTAAGCATAGGTTCTCCAATTCCAACCAGGTTGCTGCAAATGGTAAGAATTCCTTCTTTTTAATGGCAGCATAGAATTCCATTGTGTAGATGTACCACAGTTTTCTGATCCACTCATCTGCTGACGGGCACCTAGGCTGTTTCCAAATTGTGGCTATTGTAAATTGTGCTGCTATGAACAGAGGGGTGCATAAATCCTTTCTGATTGGTGTTTGTAATTTCTTAGGATAATTTCCTAAAAGTGGGATTACAGGGTCAAGTGGGAGATCCATTTTTAGTTTTTTGAGGAAACTCCATACTGTTCTCCACAGTGGCTGCACCAGTCTGCATTCCCACCAACAGTGCACAAGGGTTCCTTTTTCTCCGCATCCTCGCCAACACTTGTCGTTTGTTGATTTGTTGATGATTTCCATTCTGACAGGTGTAAGATGGTATCGCATTGTCATTTTGATTTGCATCTCTCGGATGATTAATGACTTTGAACATGTTTTCATGTGTCTCTTGGCCTTCCTTCTGTCGTCTTTCAAAAAGGTTCTATTTAGGTCCATTGCCCATTTTTTTTATTGGATCATTTATCTTCCTTTTATTAAGTTGTATAAGTTGGCTGTAGAGTTTGGAGATTAAACCTTTATCAGTGAACACATTTGCAAATATGTTCTCCCATACAGTGATCTTTCTTGTTTTGTTGATGGTTTCTTTTGCTGTGCAAAAGCTTTTTATTTTTATTTATTTATTTATTTTTTAAAATATATTTTTATTGATTTTTTACAGAGAGGAAGGGAGAGGGATAGAAAGTCAGAAACATCAATGAGAGAGAGACATCAATCAGCCGCCTCCTGCACACCCCACACTGGAGATGTGCCCGCAAGCAAGGTACATGCCCCCGATCGGAATCGAACCCGGGACCTTTCAGTCCGCAGGCTGACACTCCATCCAATGAGCCAAACCGGTCTCGGCAAGCTTTTTATTTTGATGTAGTCCCATTTGTTTATTTTTTCTTTAGCTTTCATTGCCTTTGAAGCAGTATCAGTGAAGAAGTTCTTTCGGCATATATCTGAGATTGTGCTGCCTGTGGATTCCTCTAGTATTTTTATGGTTTCTCTTCTAATGTTTAAGTCCTGTATCCATTTTGAGTTTATTTTTGTATTTGGTGTAAGTTGGTGGTCCAGTTTCATTTTTTTGCATGTATCTGTCCAATTTTCCCAACACCATTTATTGAAGAGGATATCTTGGCTCCATTGAATATTCATGCCTCCTTTGGCAAATATTAGTTGAGCACAGTGGTTTGGGTGGATATCTGGGTTCTCTATTCTATTCCATTGGTCTATATGTCTGTTCTTGTGCCAGTACCAGGCTGTTTTGAGAACAGTTGCTTTGTAGTATAGCTTGAAATCTGGTATTGAGATCCCACCAACTTTATTCTTCTTTCTCAGAATTGCTGTAGCTATTCATGGTCTTTTTTTGTTCCAGACGAATCTATGAAGAATTCTTTCTAGGTCTGTGAAATATGTCATTGGTATTTTAGTGGGTAGTGCATTGAATCTGTAGATTGCTTTGGGTAGTATGGACATTTTAATGATGTTGATTCTCCCAATCCATGAGCATGGTATGCTCTTCCATCTGTTAACATCTTCCTCTATCTGTTTTTCAGTGTCCTGTTTCTGCATATAGGTCTTTTACCTCTTTTGTTAGGTTTATTCCTAGGTATCTTAATTTTTTTGGTGCGATGGTAAATGGGATTGCTTTTTGAGTCTCTCTTTCTGTAATTTCACTATTAGTGTACAGAAATGCCACAGATTTCTTGGCATTAACTTTGTACCCTGCTACATTGCCAAATTCATTTATTAAGTCAATTAGTTTTGGGATGGAATCCTTCGGGGTTTTTATGTACAGTATCATGTCATCTGCAAATAAGGACAGCTTTACTTCTTCTTTCCAATTTGGATGCCTTTTATTTCTTCTTCTTGTCTAATTGCAATGGCTAATACTTCCAGTGCTTTCAGTCTTCACTCCATGCCTGTGCATGCAAATTAACCTACCAGCTTTGTTGGGTTAATTTGAATTCTCACTCCTGATTGGCTGGTGGCATCATGAAGGTCAGTTAATTTACATCTTTCTCTTTTATGAGTGTAGATATAATAAAAGTGCAAGGAAGTGTCTGGTTGTCCAGTCTTCCATTCAACCAATCAAAGTGCTAATGATATGCTAAGGCTGATCAACTGCTTGCTATGACATGCACTGACTATCATGTGTAAGACACTCCAACGGGTAGGTTAGCTTGCTGTTGGAGTCTGGTCAATTGGGACTGAGCGAGATGGGCTGGACACACCCTGGAGCCCTCCCACGGTCCCTCCCCAGCTGGCCAACCTCCCATGTTTCTCCCAAGCCCTGATTGTGCACTGGTGGGGTCCCTTGGCCTGGCCTGTGTCTCTCACAATCCAAGACCCTTTGGGGGATGTCGGAGCGCTGGTTTAGGTTTGATCCCGCAGTCCAGGCTGAGAGACCCCACTGGTACACGAATTTGTGCACTGGGCCTCTAGTTTATAAACGATTGTGATATTTATAAAATTCAAAGCATTCTTAGGAAAAGAATTGAAAAATAAGTAGAGGCATATAAAATTAAAGAGTTCAATTAGATTTCTTTTTTACTTTAATATATTTTTTTATTAGTTACAGAGAGAAAGGAAGAAGGAGAGATAGAAACATCAATGATGAAAATCATTGATTGGCTGCCTCCTGCATGCCCTCTACTGGGGTGGAGCTTGCAACCCAGGCACGTGCCCTTGACTGGAATTAAAACCTGGACCTTTCAGAATGCAAGTTGATGCTCTATCAACTGAGCCAAACCAGTTAGGGCAGATTTCTAACACTAAAAATGCATATCTTATTAGATTTATTTCTAGTGCCATAAAGAAATTCCTCATAACCATATATGAACTATGCAGAGAGACTATTAATACATTGGAATATACTGAGGATTTTCTATCTGATCAATACACCCTAAGTTCAAATGATTTAAATTCCAAAGAATAAATAGTAGGCAATCACTTGCCAAAATCCTGAACTCTTTAACAGTGATTAAACCATTGTCTTAGTCAACTAACATAGCACTAAGAAGCAAAGAGCTCAGAGTGGAAAGTTTATAAAAAGCGAAATTTACCTGATCAAAGCAATATCATCAATCAGTCCACCTTTCCCATTATACACACTAGTGGCTTTTATGCCAAGTTTACTGCTGGCAACAGAGAGTAAATCAGATAAAGTTCCATATACAGCGACCACCTGTAAAACACATCAGATTAATTTGAACAATATGCATAATAAATTTCATCACTCATAAATCATAAATTATCACACTATAAACTGGACTAAAATGGGATTATCGTGTAAAAGGAGATTTTGAGAGATTCTTGAGTGTTCCTTTTTCTTCTAAGAGAAATATTTGCTGAGTTCCTAATATTGCTGAAATCTAAAACTAAAAAATCAGAAATTGTCTGACTAAAAGCAAACTACAATCTTAAGGTATGTTAAATAGTGCTCTGGTTATGCTGCCTGTTGACTTGAGAAAACTTTACCTAGAAATGAAGAAAATTGGCCCACCTACATCAGAAGGTTGTTATGAGAATGAAATGAGCTAATGAATAGTTAAGAGCTTAGCAAAGTGCCTGAGACCTATTAAATCTTTATAATGTTTTTACATTATTCTTTTGCTATAGGAATGGTTTATTTAAAAAACTAGAGACCCGATGCACAAAATTTGTGCAAGGGGTTGGCTGCCGCCTCGGCCCCTGAAGCAGTAGCCCCGGCTTCATCTGGAAGGTCATCTGGAATGACATTAGGAAGGTCGTTATGCTGTCCAGTTAATTAGCCTATTACCCTTTTATTATTATAGATAGAAATGAATTACTGCTGTTTATTATAACATTACAACAACTACCACATGAAAGGTAACAACTTCCCACCTCATTTAATTCCTCAATAACTACTTATTTTATAAAAGCTAGACTTTAGCGAACATTCTAAATACAGCAAGCAGCTGGGTTTGATCTAGCTAAACTGGTCTGTCCTGCATTCAATCAGGTAGTCTGATATATGTGTGAGGTATGCAATTACTTAGGTAGGAAGTTGAAAATCTCTACATGAAGTGAATTTCTTGTTCCAGTCCTAACTGTAACTATGGATTCCCAGCAGCTGAGTTGTACAGTTGTACCCCTATCAGTTAGGATTTCTGAATGTTATGAATAAAAAGTAGGTGAGGAGTTGAACATAAGCATTTATAGCCAATTGAGTTTGCATAGGATATTGGATAAATGTGCCATATGAAACAAGAACCGGGCTGGTCCTTTGCTCACTGGTGACTGGAGTATAGTAGACACTGAATTTTTACTTAAATAAATGAAGTTAATAGCTGGATATGAAGGGAGTTGTTTGCTTATCTAGCAGCATGCAATTTTTCAATAAGAGAGTACTCAGATTTCAACTGTTTCCTCTTGTATCATAAGGATAAAAAAACAGGTAATTGTTCTAAGCTGGGGCATTTGGAGGAAGGGTTGTAGACAAGCACAATTTAAAGGGGACTAAGTGAATTATTAAAATAATGCACAATCCAAGTGCCCATAAACAGATGAATGGATAAACAGCATGTGGTATATACATACAGTGGAATATTATTCAGCCATAAAAATAATAATACTACAACATAGGTGAATGTGGAAAACATTATGCTAAGTGAAATCAGACAATAAAAGGATTAACAATGTATGACTCCACTTTTATGAGGTAATTAGAACAGGCAAATTCACAGAGACAAAGTAGAATAAAGGTTATCATGGTAGTGGGAAATGGAGCATCACTGCTTAATCCATACAGAGTTTCTGTTTAGGATGATGAAAAATATTTGGAAATATAGAGTGGTAAGGTTATATACATTGTGAATGTACATAATATTAATGAACAGTACACTTAAAAGTGGCTAAAATGTTAAGTTTAATATTCTATTTTTCCACAAAAATAATCCAAAGCACTTGCACAGAGTAGACACACCATAAATGAAAACTTGAATAAAATGTGTCCCTCACATTTCCTATCATTTTTCACATCTATAACAGAGCCAGGAAATCTCACCTTTATGGCAGATACCTGTTCCTGGGAGAAAAGGAAGAGAAATAAACGGCATAAGGCATGTGTACAGGGTGTGAAGAGAAGAAACAGAAAAAATAATTTAAAATGCAAAGGAGAAAGAGATTGACCAAAGGAAATGCAAACCCACTTTTCAGTCTGGAAAGTGCTATGAGTGGCAAGTAAGAAAATCCTTCTCTTCAACATTAACATCCTTGTCTCAGCTGTTATGCTAAGAATTTTCTAGATAGGTCTTTCTACTTCTCTTTTTAACGCTGCTTCTTGTATATCTCTACATGGCTTTATTTAGCCTGACATTATCCCCTCTTAACCCTAACATCGACTTTCTCTTCAAGCATTTCTTTTCCCTTCTCTCCCAGTTGGCATAAAATGAATGCAAACTTCATGCATCTGTGTATGTAAAGCACTTGTATTTAATTTAAATAGTAAACATGAATTTTATGACTTTTTTTAAAAAAAAATTGTTTTCTACTTCCATATGATTATACGTATTTTTCCGAAGTCAGTTGTCTCCTAATGAAAACACTCACCTGCTCTAAAAATTTAGAAGCCACTAGTTACAAGAAGCTATTTAAATTTTAACCTATTAAAATTAATTAAAAGTTAAAAGTCATTTCATCTGTCACATTAGCCCTTCCTTCCTAAGAAACTTGAATTCCTTTCCCTCTCTTGCCTCTCCTCACTCAACTCCTTTTAGTTTTTAATATTTAAATGTTTTAATTCATTTCTGTATTTCTGTGTTCAAAAGCCACATTAGCTAGTGGTTACCATGTTGAATAGCACAGATATGGAATAGTTCCACTATCATAGAGATTTCTATTGGATAGTGCTGTTCCAAAGAGTAGAGGAAAATTAAGAACAAAGAAATATCTATTTTAATTATGTTAGGCTTGACCATGCCATAGCAATGCACAGCAACAAAGTGAAAGAGCCTGGTTTATATTGGAGGGTTGAGTAGCTGCCTTCTTTCCTTTCTTCCCCATTGAAGTCAAATTTGAATTTAAGACAGGAAAAATACCATGTATAAAGTTATGCAATTCTCAGGGCAATCAAAGCACAAAAGGAGTTTCCTTGTAGGTTGCAAAAATAATAATACTACAACATGGGTGAGTCTGAAAAACACTATGCTAAGTGAAATAAACCAGACAATAAAAGGACAAACATTGCATGATTTCAATTCAGTTTAACTTTTACTTCATTATTACTTAAATCAATCCTAATATACTTTAAACACAATTTATCATGACTAAAATAATAAAGGGTTGTAGGCAAGCACAATTTAAAGGAGACTAAGTGAATTATTTAAAATAATGCACAATCCAAGTGTCCATAAACAGATGAATGGATAAAGAGCATGTGGTATAAACATAGAGTGGATATTTCTGATCTTTGTTTAGACTGTAAAGGTTTGATTAAAAAGTTTTAATTTATAAAAAGTTTTTATGCATTCTTTGAATACAGGTGACCAACTATCCCCTGGGATGCTGATAAGCAGTATCAAGTTTAGCCCAAAGTGCTACCCTTCTCTTTGAAGCTAGAAAAATAACCACAGCCAGTTTAAAGAAAAGGATCCACTAGATCCACCAAGCTTAAATAAGGCCTTTGATAAATATTTCTTATATGTTGGATAAAATTTTCATTTTTTTAGAGTGTTGAACTGGGACATGGGATATTTGTGTGTCAGTTATATTTATTTGTCTTTTCTACTGATGATTAAAATTGAAACACAGGTGGTACATCTTGGAAGAGGAGGAAAATGGTGGCGGAATAGATAGACGTGCTTGGAGTCTTGTCGCTGAGCAGATAGAGAAAACAGCTGAGGGTTGCACTGGGAGTGTTTGTTGGCAAGTTAAGGAACAGTTATTCTCCAAGAGAAGGTGGGGGACTGCTGGACGGGGCTCCCCTGACCAGGCATCCCCACTGCCATGGGGTTTTTTCTCCCAGAGCCACCAGGGCAAATGTGGAGACCACGCCATCTTGAAGGGGAAATTGGATGTTTACAGAAGCCTGAAAAGCTACAGCTGCAGCACCCACCAAACAAACAGCTGTGGGACCCATAACACTGCTCCCCAATTGGCGCAAACACTCAGATTCAGAGGAGCTCTACACTCCACGAGGAAAGATCAGATTTCGCTTGGGATAAGGTGAGGTCTCTGGTTCCACAGGACAGAGAGACACGCACACTATGGGAACTGGACCGGAGGAAAGCTGCACCTAGAGAAATCCGTGAATATTGGTCAGGGTGTAATCCCTGAATGTGGAAGGGGGCCCTCAGAGCTGTTAACAGTGGGGAGCTCTAGAAAGCAGCCCATTTGGATCTGATGCAGGAGGACAGCCTGGGAGTAATTAAAGTGTGCCGACTGCTTGAACAGGAGCAGGAAAGAGGGATTGCACAGACTTGTGCTCTTTCCTCTTCAGATCCTTGCTTCTAATTGCTAAGCCCAATACATAGGATCATCCAATTAGGGACATCCTAAGAGACTGCAGGGGAAAGTTGTTTTTCTGGAACCCAGGGATCAGAGCAAAGAATAACCATCAGAGATCCAGCTCTGGTTTCTTATAAAGAAACCAGGGAGGGGCAAACCACTCCCAAAAACTGCTCATGAGTCCCAAGCAAAATGAACCCCAAGCAAAATGAACCCCTGAGTGCCACAGGGAAAGCAGGATCTAAGCATAAGCTAGAGAGGACCTATAGTCTTGGAGGTCAATTCCAAAACACTACCACCCAGGAATGACACAGAAATTGACTCTTGTGTAATCACAAACAAATAAAGAGAATAAGACACACTGCCTGCTTACAAACCAGGACTGGCTTGCAACATTGAGCAGCAGTGGAACACAGGGAAATGCAATACCGTCCAGACTGGGAAACAGACATGCCAAACAAAACAATAGAGAAAGTGAATGACCTTCACTTTGTACATTCTATTCTTTTATTTTTTACTTTTGCATCTTTTAGTTAAAAAAACAAACAAAACTAATTTTCTTTTTTCCTCATTTGATTTTCCCTTTTTAATTATTACATTTTTATTTTCAACCAATATTATTACTACTACTCTTTTACCTTTTTGAGAAAAAGAAATGTCATTTTATTTTCTCTTTATTTTACTTTTGGATTAGAGTTCTACATTCTATTCTCATCTTTCCTTTAGCATCATTTTACTCCATCTGAACTCTAACTTTAGGCCATCACTCCCTTCCTAAACTTTCCCATTTTGTTGTCTTGTTTCTCTTACCTTTTTCCTACTTTAGATTTTCCCTATTCTTTCTTTGTACCAGGTTAAAATTTCACCCCACTTATATATCTAATTTCCAATCTCATACTCCAAGTCCATACATAACTCTCTCTTCGTTTTCACCATCCAAAAAATTGTGTTACTCTATGTCCATTTGATGTTGTGTGCTTGAACATTGATAATATTGAATTTTTATACTTTTTTGTGAGATTGTCTTTGCTTATTCTACTTGTTTGATTTTGCTTTTTGTTTATTTTGTTTTTGTTTTTTATCTCTGTTTTCCCTCGCCTCCCTTAATATTAGTTGTGATTTGTACTTTGTATTAATCTCCAGGTAATTGTTGCTGGCATTTGCTGGGATTAGTGGATGTTCTATTGGAGTTTTCACCTCATAATTTGTTCCCCTTTTTTTATTTTCTTTCTTTTCTCTCTTACTTTTTTTTTCTTTTTCTTTTTTCCCTCTCTTTTTTCTCCCTTCTCCCAAATTCATTTTAGCACTCCTTTCTTTTACTTTTTCCTCTTTTCTCTCTTCTTCTTCCTCTACTTTTTCCTAATTTGTCTCTCACTTATTTGTGGTTATAACATCATGAATACATTTCTCTTCAGTGCCTTGTGTGTTGTACCTGGTTGTGTTGTATTTTGTGCCTTAAAATCAATGCAGGAGTGAAAACTACATAACCAGACACCCGGAGAAGAGAGACCATGAGCACACAAAAAAAACAGCCCACATATGAAAGAAGAGCAGGAATCACCAGAAAGGAAGAAAACAAAATGGAGGCAAGCAACCTGCCAGAGAAAGAATTCAGAGAAATGGTTATAAGGTGAATGAAAAAAATAGAAGACAAATTCAATAATATAAGTAAGAACTAAGAGGCAATAAATAAGAACCAAGAGGAAACAAAGAAGAATCAAGAAATGAAAAATGACATTGCTGCTATAAAGAACTCAATAGAAAGCATCAAAAGTAGACTAGAAGAAGCAAAGGACTGCATCAGTGAGCTAGAAGACAAGGTAGGGAAAAATACTCAAGTAGAGCAGCTTCTAGGAAAAAAAAATAAAGCAGGAGGAGAGCTTAAGGGAACTTTGGGATAACACAAAACATCCGCATAATAGGGATCCCAGAAGAAGAGGAAACTCAGAAAGGAACAGAAAACCTGTTTGAAGAAAACTTTCCTTGATAAAAGGAAAAAAAAAAACCTAAACAAATCCAAGAAGCTCACAGAGTCCCAAGCAAAATGAACCCCAAAAGACTGACACCAAGGCACATTATTAAATTGGCAAACTCCAACAACAAAGTAAGAATCTTAAAAGCAGATAGAGACAGAAAGTTATCTACAATGAAACCCTTATCAAACCAGTGACTGATTTCTCAACAGAAACTCATCAGGCCATAAGGGAATGGAATGAAATATACAAAGTCATGAAAAGGAAGGATCTGAATCCAAGAATACTGTACCTGACAAGGCTTTCAATCAAAATTGAAGGTGAAATCAGGAGTTTCACAGAGAAAAAAGGACTAAGGAAATTTATTACCACCAAACCAGCAATGCAAGAAATATTAAAGGGTCTGCTGTAAAAAAAAGAAATAGGAAGCAAAGAAGGAACACAGGGGTAAAGAATAAAAATGTCGACTAATAAGTACCTAACAATAATAACTTTAAATGTAAATGGATTAAATGTTCCAATCAAAAGACAGGGTAATGGATGGGATAAAAAAAACATGATCCATATATCTATTCTCTATAAGAAACCCACCTCAAAAAAAAAGATGTACACAGACTGAGGGTGAAGGGATGGAAGATGGTTTTTCAGGCAAATGGAAATGAAAGAAAAAGCTGGGGTTGCAATACTTATATCTGACAAATTAGATCTCAAAGTGAAAGACAAAAAGAGATAAGGAAGGCCACTTCATAATGCTAAATGGAGCAATCCAGCAAGAAAAATAACTGGTAAACATATACGCACCCAATACAGGAGCACCCAAATACATAAAAAATCTCCTGGAGGATATCAAGAAGAGATAGACTGCAATACAATCATAGTAGGAGACTTTAATACCCCACTACCAACATTGGACAAATCCTCTAAACAAAAAAATAGCAAAGAAACATCAATCCTAATGATTCCAGATCAGAGGGAATTAACTGACATCTTTAGAATATTTCACCCCAAAGCCACAAAATATACATTCTTCTCAAGTGCACATGGGTCATTTTCAAAGATAGACCATATGTTGGGTCATAGGAAAAGCAATCTATAGATTCAATGCACTGCCCATTAAAATACCAACAGCATATTTCACAGACCTAGAAAGAACTCTCCAAAGATTCATCTGGAATAAAAAAAGACCCCGAATAGCCACAGCAATCCTGAGAAAGAAGAATAAAGTAGGTGGGATCTTAATACCAGATTTCAAGCTGTATTACAAAGCCACTGTTCTCAAAACAGTCTCGTACTGGCACAAGAACAGACACATAGACCAATGGAATAGAATAGAGAATCCAGATATTGACCCAAACCACTATGCTCAATTAATATTTGACAAAGGAGGCATGAACCTTCAATAAACGGTGTTGGGAAAATTGGACAGATACATGCAAAAAAATGAAACTAGACCACCAACTTACACCATACACAAAAATAAACTCAAAATGGATACAAGACTTAAACATAAGAGAGAAACCATAAAAATACTAGAGGAATCTACAGACGGCACAATCTCAGACATATAACTTCTTCAGTGATACTGCTCCAAGGGCAATGGAAGCTAAAGACAAACAAATGGGACTACATCAATATAAAAAGCTCTTTCACAGCAAAGAAACCATCAATAAAACAACAAGAAAGCCCACTGTATGGGAGAACATATTTGCAAATATTATCACCGATAAAGGTTTAATCTCCAACATTTACAGCCAACTTATACAACTCAATAAAAGGAAGATAAATGATCCAATAAAAAAATGGGCAATGGATCTAAATAGAATCTTTCCAAAAGAAGACAAAATGAAGGACAAGAGACAAATGAAAACATGCTCAAAGTCACTAATTATTTGAGAGATGCAAATCAAAATGACAATGTGATACCATCTCACACCTGTCACAATGGAAATCATCAACAAATCAACAAAGGACAGATGCTGGCGAGGATGGGGAGAAAAAGGAACCCTCGTGCACTGCTAGTGGGAATGCCAACTGGTGCAGCCACTGTGGAGGACAATATGGAGTTTCCTCAAAAAACGGAACTCCCATTTGACCCAGTAATCCCACTCATAGGAATATATCCTTAGAAACTAGAAACACCAATCAGAAAGGATTTATGCAACCGTAAGTTCATAGCAGCACAATTTACAATAGCTACAATTTGGAAATAGCCTAGATGCCCATCAGCAGATGAGTGGATTGGAAAACTATGGTACATCTACACAATGGAATACTATGCTGCCATAAAAAAGAAGGAATTCTTACCATTTGCAGCAACCTGGATGGAACTGGAGAGCTTTATGCTAAGTGAAATAAGCCAGTCAATGAAAGAAAAATACCACATGATCTCACTCATTTATTGGATAATAAAGAACATTTTAAACTGATGAACAAAAATATAGATAGAGAGGCAGTAAAGCAACAAACAGACTGTCAAATTATAGCAGGAAGTTTAGGTGGGGAAGATAAGAGACCAACTGAAGGACTTGCATGCATTCATATAAGCATAACCAATGGACACAAGACACTGAGGGGTTAGGGTATCCAATGGGAAGATATGCATACATATAATACATTAATAAAAAAATTAATAAAAATGAAATATCTTTGCTTTTCAGTTAAAAAAATAAAAATTAAAAAGAACTGTGGTATATCTACACAGTGGAATACTATGCTGTTGTAAAAAAGAAGGAACTGCTACCATTTGCAACACCATGGATGGACGTGGAGATCATTAAGCTAAGCAAAATAAGCCAGTCAGGGAAAGATAAATATTTCATGATCTCACTCATTTGTGGAAGATAATGAGCAATATAAACTAAGAAACAAAAATAGAGCCAGAGGGGAAAAAGAAATTCAGAATATAATAGAAACAATTCTGTTATTTGCAGATTTTTAATATTTCCTACAACTTTTGTGATATTATACTATGTTAGTACAGTTTGGTAATATCATATTAAAAATCTTTTTTTCTTTAAATATTAATGTTTATTGTATGCAATATATTTTAAATCGTTTTTCTTCAAATATTAATTTTTATTGTATATACATAATTATTTTGTATATAAAATCTAATAGTAAATTTATTTTGTATATTGAAAAATAATTTTATTGCTGAAAAAAATAAAACTGAAACACAAAGTATATAGTACAAATGCAATTCTAAAGTGATATTCATAAAATTACTGAAAGTGGCTGTCTTTGGATAATGGAATTATGGTTGACTTATTTTTTTTTTAATGAACTTTTGTTTTCCAGATCTGTTTCAATGAACTTGTGTTACTGATTTAATAAAGGGCAAAAGTTATAATTTATTTGAGGTTGCCATTGTTTTAGATCAGGGGTGGGGAACCTTTTTGCTGCCACGGGCTATGTGGATATTTATATCACTAGAGGCCCGGTGCATGAAATTCATGCATGGTGGGGGGTCCCCTCAATCCAGCCCAGACCCTCTCCAATCCGGGACCCCTCAGACATCCCTCTCACAATCTGGGACCGCTGGCTCCTAACTGCTCACTTGCCTGCCTGCCCCTAACTACCCTCCTGCCAGCCTGATCACCCCTAACCATCTCTGCCTGCCAGACTGATCGCCCCTAACTACCACTCCTGTTGGCCTGGTCAACCCAACTGTCCCCTTCTGCTAGCCTGGTAGCCCTTTAGTATCCCCCCTGCTGGCCTGGTTGCTCTTCACTGCCCCCCTCTGTTGGCCTGGTTGCCCCATGCAGCCTACTGGTCAGTCGTTTGGTTGTTCCTTACTAACACCCCTACCAGCCTGGTCGCCCCACGCAGCCTGCTGTTCAGTTGCTACTATGAGGGCATCATGACCAATTTGCATATTATCCTTTTATTGGTATAGATTCTTGAGTCATACAAAATTATTAACTTAAATATCAGCCTGCTATATTTGCTCAAACATTTAATTAACTCACTCCTAATGCCTTGGCTGGATCAGATCAAATGATTTTGCGGGACCCAAGGGCCCAGATGTTCCCTACCCTGCAGTTGCTTTAGAAATAAAATTATTTTTTGCAGTTGACAATCTAGCAATTGACAATTTCCTTTAAATAAAATAAGCAAAGGGCCATCAACTAGAGAAAATAAAATTTAAATTAATGCAAATAATAACTCTGTAAATTTGAAAATGCCCCTTAAATTGGACTAATTAATATACCTGTTTTTCACTTGGAAGGGATTTTTGGCATTTTTTTTTTAAAAACTAGATCACTTCAGCCAAGAGCGGTTTGACTCAGTGGATAGAGCGTCGGCAGGTTCAATTCCAGTCAGGGGCATGTACCTTGCTTTCGAGCTTACGGGAACATCTCCAGGGTGGGGCGTGTAGGAGGCGGCTGATCGATGTCTCTCTCTCATCAATGTTTCTCTCTCATCGATGTTTCTGACTTTCTATCCCTTTCCCTTCCTCTCTGTAAAAATCAATAAAATATAGATATTAAAAAAAAAAAAGTAAAACTAGATCACTTTCGTTTGACTCTTTTTTTTCCTCCTAATACTTTTATTGATTCCAGAGAGGAATGGAGAGGGAGAGAAAGACAAAAACTTCATGATGAGAATCATTGATTGGCTTCCTCCTGCATGCCACCACTGAGGATTGAGTCTGCAACCCAGCATGTACCTTGACCAGAAACAGAATGGTGACCTCCTGGTTTATAGGTCAGTGCTCAAACCACCAAGCCATGCTGGCTGGGCTAGTTTGACTCTTGAGCATACTAACAAATTATATTGAATTTTATAAAACTAATATTCTAAAGCCCTTTTATATAAATGAATCAGAAAACCAGATTTTAAAATAGTCTGTTTAGCTGAGACTGGTTTGGCTCAATGGATAGAGTGTCGGCCTGGGGATTGAGGGGTCCCGGGTTTGATTTCGGTCAAGAGCATGTACATTGGTTGCGGGCACATCCCCAGTGTGGGGCGTGCAGGAGGCAGCTGATTGATGTCTCTCTCTCATCGGTGTTTCTGGCTTTCTATCCCTTTCCCTTCCTCTCTGTGAAAAATCAATAAAATATATTTTAAAAAAATAGTCTGTTTAAAAAAATTCAAATTAGTACATGATGTACCTTTCTTTATATAACAAATTTGTTGGAAAAAAGCAGCAACAGAAATCTTATATATATCATGGATATGTGTTCTAATTGTTATATACTAAGTTTACTTTGTATAAACATAGAGAAGACTGAGCATTTGTAAAATGGTCATGATCATAATGATTATTTGCTTCATTTGCATTATACTCCCCAGTGTGGACCTGAAATTTCCATGTCACTTTACGAACTTAGGCATTGTATATATACTATACCTAGAATGAAAGCACTCTATGGAGTAAATTGAGAAACACATCTGTTAAAGTTTATGTTATTTAACTTAATTGCTTCCAAATTTCAGGTCCTATGACAAGTGAAAGCTATCTATCAGTTGAGAAAGTAAATGGTGTTTTATACATAGCAGGACTTTTCAGTTTAATGTAAGTTTTAAATTTGCCTTTAAATACCATTTTCAAATCGTAACCTATATTAATAAAATTCAAAAGTTAAAACCTGCACATGCATTTAAAACATTTTTTACATTCCTCACAGTATCTATTACATAATACACATTGATAAATACTTGTTTAATTTATGCAGGCCAATTTAAATTAATGCAAATAATCAATTACAATTACTAATTTAATGTAGAACTCACTCTACTTACACTTTCAGTTGAGTACATTTAAAAAGATTTTATTTTAAAAAAAATGACATTAACTCTAGACCGAAAAGGCAAATACTAAAATATTAAAAATTAAAAAGTCTGAAAACACCAAGTGTTGAAGAGGATGTAGATCAATGGGAAGGTTTATGCAATGCTGGTGGGACATAAATTAATGCAATGGAATTGAAAAATAATTTGGCACTATTTTGTAAAATTAAAACACTCACACACCCTAAACCGAATAATTACAACTTAAAAATATAAAAGCCGTGGTTCTCAAATGTGTAATCCCTACACAGGTAGCTGGATCTATGGGAATATGTTAGAAACTCAAATCCTAGTCCCACTCCAGACCTACTAACACTAAAACTTTGGGTGTGGGGTTCAGCAATGTGTTTTCTCAATTCCTTCAGGTAATTCCAGTGCATGCTAAAGTCTGTGAATCATGGCCCTAAAAAAATGATTGCATGTGTATCAAGATGCATATACATACACACCTGTGTATATGTATATATATATATATGTGTGTGTGTGTGTGTGTGTGTGTGTGTGTGTGTGTGTGTGTATGCATATCCATGGAACACTGTTAATATAATAGCAAACTATAAAGAAAATAAAGAATTCAAATGTCCATTGACAGGATAATGGATAAACTGTGGTAGTATACTTAAATATCTATATTCATACAAAGAAGTAAAAATGCATAATCTACCACTATGTGGGACACTATAGATGGAATCTTAGAAACATTATATTAATAACCAACTCCAAAAAGACTACATGCAATGAGATACCAAATTAGTATATATTTCACAAAAATGACAAAGAAAAAATATATAGTTATAGCCCAACTGGTTTGGCTCAGTAGATAGAGCATCGGCCTGCACACTGAAGGGTCCCAGGTTCGATTCTGGTCAAGGGCCTGTATCTTGGTTGTGGGCACAACCTCAGTAGGGGGTGTGCAGGAGGCAGCTGATTGATGTTTCTCTCTCATGGATGTTTCTAACTCTCTCTCCCTCTCTCTGTAAAGAAATCAATAAAATATATTAAAAAATATATATATGTATAGTATAGTTATACATAAGTAAGTGACAAACCTACTATTAAAAAAGCATGGCAAAGAGAAATACAAAATTAATGAAAATGGGATAGGCAGGAGGAAAGAAAAGTGTATGAATACATTAAATTATTTGTAATAACCTATTTCTTGGGTTGTGTGGCAAACTTACTGAAATTTGTTATACTATTGGCCTTTTAATTTTTATAAATATTAATATTCTTTATATTCTTTTATATGTATCAAATATATTTTAAAACCATTTAACTTGAAGAGCAAGCCCTCACAAGGTTCTTATTAATATTTAGATCTCAATAAGCAAAAGTTCACATAGATTTTCAATTGTTTTCAACTCTAACAATATAATGGGTTCAAGTCTGTATATATAATATCAACAACATATTTCTGACCTAATAGCAAAGCCAGAAGAAACCAGTTATTTCCAGACTATGAACATCAGTATAGAATTAAGAACTATTTCACATTCCACTAAGCCTGTAGCCTGGCAAGGTGCCTCCATACAAAGACGGCACTCTATTAGTGTCAGTTGAATGAATAAAGTACCCAAGAGATCTAGGCTTTGCATAGCTCATGACTGAATATTCTGAACTTATGTTCAAGAGATACAGAAACTCTGAATTGACATCAGGTTGCTCAAAAGCCACTTGCTATATACTCAGGTAGGTATCTGAATCCTCATTTCAATTTGAATGCCAGCTATTAGATGGAATAATAAAAAGAGAACAATGGGAATTCGATCATATGGAGAAAGGATAAAAGGCAATTAAAAAAAATTAAAATTCAAAGAATATGATTTCCTAAACAACATGAGGACTTTTATCGACTGCAATATCTCCTAAATGTTTATCCACAAATTTAGTGAAATTTTGCCAAATACCAAATTGACTTTAAATATGAAAAAAAAAAGAAGTTAAAGAAAAAAAATTCTAAAATGGTTTATGTTCATGTGCTGGAAAATATTTTTAAATGTTTTGCTAATTGGGATGATCTCATTTTATCACTGGCTAATATTTCAAAGAAAAATAGTACAAATTAAGGGAGCACTTATTGTTAATAGTAGTTATTAAATAAGAGTTCAAAGAGACTTCTTTAAAACCTGACACTTTCCAACTTCTCAGATCCAAAGAGATCCACCATTAAAAACAAAATCTCATAATTTATATTAGGAGAAGGAGCAGCACTGCCATTTTCTCATTATTTGTTCTTGCAGGATTATACTGTCTTCTACCCGCTGATTATTTGAGGAAATCTTTTTAAGCCACTTGGCACTGTGGTGAGGGTTAGTGAAAAAATGGATAATACGAGTCTTAACCTGGTACTTGGTAGCTTCCATACATCACAACATGCCACAGTGAACGAACCCAGTGAAGAAGCTGCCCAACTGAACACACTCCCTTATCTCAGATTTGGGACCAGCAGACACATTGAGTGGTGAAAAATATCTGTGTCTTTCCAGAATGGAACAAAAAAAAGTTGTAACATTATTTTATGTTTTTAAGTAATAACCATAAATCTTAAACTGCACTGGATCCTCTTGTGCAGCCTGTGGTGCAGCATCTCACTGTAGAAAGCACTGTTTTAGAGAATACACAGTCCTCCCTTCCACATTAAAACATTCACTAGTTACACTTTATTGTTTATTCATTAACTAGAGGCCTGATGCATGAAGTTTGCATAAGGAGCTGGGCCCTCACAGCTGCTGCTTCCTCCGCAAGGTCATTTGGAAAGATGTCTGGAAGGTCATTTGGCTGTCCAGTCTACTTAGCAATATTATGCTTTTACTATTATAGATTACACAGAAAAGTCATGATGACCATATTTTGTCCCCTACAGTGACTCTATACTTTCCAACCCTAGGCTTCCTAGTCCTGTTTGGCAACCGCTGAATAAGCTTTATAGGACATTAACTTATTTGAAAAAACAAACAAACAAACAAACAAACAAACAAAAAACCACACTGACATTCTGATGAGCAGGAAACAAAAATACAAGCTACAAATGAGAAGATAAAGGAAGTGACACAGATGTTCCAACTGGTGGATGGGAAAATCAAACTCTATTTTGTAGTAATGCTTTTTTCCCCAGCATGTTCTTCATGAACATCATCTAATTATTATATTATCCTGGCTAACTAGTCACTTTTTATATGTAAAAATGCAGGCTGTTATGTATTATTCTACTCTCTTTTGTCAAATAAAAGAATTCTAATGCATTTATTTTTAATCAGCCGAAGGGAGAGGAGAGGAAACTCTGACAACTTTGGCATAGAATGTTTCCCAGTTGAGGAATAAGGATTATGGCATGACATTTTAAATATTGACTCATACTAATATTTTTCAATTTGGGTTTCCATGATTTTTAATATAAACATTGACCTTTCGTTATTTGAGATGTGTTTTTCCAATCTTCTGAGATTCTCGAGCAAAATATTTTTAAAGCAAATAAAATTTAAACCCAAAAATCTAACGGAGTCAAATATGGACAGTTTAAAAAAAATGTATTAAAGATAATGTGGCAAGACTAACACAGAATAAATTTACAGCATAAATACTTGTACTTGGTCTAAACATCTTGTCTTTCATGGAATAATACAGCAGAGAGATTGCATGAAAGGTGCAGCAGAGGCCGTTTTGAGGACGTATCACAATTGTAACTTTGGAAATACTAAAGCTCTCTTCTAGTAACAATGTAAGTTTTAGATTGTGAATTAGTTAACAACAGACAAAACAGGTTAAGAAAAAAATTAATAATGGTTAGTAATAATGTAAATCTTGGGAAGCATCTTTTAAGGCAACATTTATGAAAATTCAAAGACTTGAATTTATGCCAGTTCTGTTTTATATGGGTATTAAATCTCTAAGACCAGAACACAAAATTATAGTCAACAAACTACAATGTGATTCACATTTTTAGAGCATATTTAAAGCTGTTCAGAGTAAGTTGTAAAATCGTTTCTTATACCATGGCACAATTACACTATTTAGAAATTTACAATGTTTCCAAATTATGCAGGAGGCCAAGTATTCTGGCAAGTAATACAGTGAGGCCAATTTGCTTTTACCTTAAACTCTCAGGCTTAGTTAGTTCTAAATGTCATTTGGCTGCACCATAATTAATGTCTGCCTTCAACAGTCAAATTTTCCAAAGCAGTCGGACAACTTTCAAGGGTGGGGCAAGAGCTGAGAAGGAAAAGGATTCATTTTGGATTGCTCTGGCGTTGGAAAAATATTTAGTTCCACACCCTCAACAAAGGCCTAACACGGAAAGAAGTAATGTCAAATCAATCCCTTTTGGCCTACTGTCATAGTCCCGTAACTAAAATAAGGTGAGATAGAGTACAGAAGTTTGGCGGCGGCGGGGTTTGGGGCACCTATCAGAGAAGGAACCGCCAGGAAACTGTCCCTAATTTTCGATCCCCTATTAGACTTAGGATACAGGAGCATTTCATTTATTCACTGACGGAGATCTTTTTTTTTTTTTTTTTTTTTTTTTCCCCGATCAAGCCTGCATGCCACCACTTTCTGGAGCGGACCATTAGTCAGCACCAAAGTGGAAAGGAGCGCTTTCTCAGGCCGGGGTGTGGGCAGCGGGGTCTTCCGGGAGGAGGTGGGAAGAGGAGCACCAGCACCCAGCGCTTAGATGACTGCAGCACTCCCGTGCCCTCTGCCCTCCGGGCCCCACACCGGGACTTGGGAACGATTAAGCACCAGCTGACCTGCGCTATTCCCTAGGGCGGCTGGGGAGCCGAAGGGCAGGCTAGAGGTAGGAATCTGGGGGTTAGGAGGAGGCTGCGGGGATCCGATCTTCACCTCCCACACACCCACCAACCCGCTCACGCCCACCTCCCAGCCCTTTCCCCCAACTTCAGCCCTCTGCCTGGCGAGCCCGCTCCGCACTCCGTGGCCCTTGCCCCCGCAGCCCGGCCCCCTCTCCTCCTCCGGCTCCCTTACCTTTCCATTCCTGGGGCTGCCATTAAGGAACAGGGTCACCCGCCTCATCGCGCTGACCCCACTGGGTCCTGAGTGAGTCGCCACCCTCCCACCTGGCTCTTTTCCCACCTTTTTCTTCTCCCGCCTTTTCCCTCCCTCCACCCACTCGGCCTCTCCCTCCTTCGCCACCTTCCTTCTCTTATAGACACACACGCACGCACTCTCCGTCCCACACCCCCGGGTTGGACAGTCCTCCTGCCCACCCCGCCTCTGGGCGCTTCAGCCAGCCTGGGGCCCTTCCCCCAACCTCCCCCAGAGTGACTCTAAGCTCGACCAATCAGACAGCAGCGCCGGTCAAAACACCGCCAATCATCACCCAGTACTGGGTAGGCTCATTCTCACTCCGCCCCGGTGGAGGGAAGAGAGCGAGGTTGCGGTCCGGGAAGGGTTACCAGCCAATCAGAGCAGAACTTGGAGCCGAACGGTGGCTCAAAGCGTTACGGAGCAGGCGCAAACCCAACACCTCTGCATACGGAGGTGGGGTTTGGGGGAAATAGAGCGCTAGAAGTGACTCACAGGAGTCAGCGCCTGCGGCTGTTACCCCTACTTGGCACAACCCTCGGAGGAAACGGCTGTTGTCGGAGCTAGCTGATTGGGTTAGAACCACTCCATCGTTCTGTCAGGATTGGTCCAATGATTCTTTTCGAAGTTTGCAGCATCCAATCGAAAGATAGGAGGGGCGGGCCAGAGGTCTAACCGTAGGGTTCCTCCGCGAGACTCTCACAGTAAGTAGTCCCCACGGACACGCGTTAACAGATGTTCCCTCTGCTTAGTGAGTCTCCTGCAGCTAGCGGTCTCTTCTCTCCGAAATCGCGAAACTCGGGACGAGGAAGTAGAGGTCTGGGAGGTTTCGGGGTGCGCGCGGACACGCGGAGGTGGCGGCGGCGGCGCAGAGATTCCTATAGTAACGTCGGTGGGCGAGGGGGCGGGCGGGTGATTTGAATCCTGAGGCGGGCCGCGGCCGAGCGGAGCTGAAGTGTAGGTTCCTCAGGCGAGGGTCGGGGTGGTTGGTGGGCCAGGACGAGGCAGTCCCCCAGGCTACTGGCCCTCGAGCGAGCCCTTCAGAACGGGAGAACCGAGGTTTAGAAGGCAAGCCCGCCACGACACTCCCGTGCTGCGGCGCGTCCAAAACAATCCCGGGCCAGAGGAGAGCCCTGCTGCGGGGGTCAGGTAGCGCTGGGCTTCCAGGCGTCCAGTGCTGTTTCTCAGACGTGTTTTCTGCTCATCCTGCCCCACGGAGTAGTGGTTCTCTTGCGGCCTGGGCTGGTGTAGCCCGTGTGCTTTTCAACATGCATCTTTCTGGGGCCCAGCCCGACCTCCTGAATTAGAATTTCCAGGATTCCACGAAGCTAGGCCTTTAGCAGGGTACGCAGATGACTCAGATGTTCGCCAAGATTGAGAAGCCATGGCCTATAGCAGCGATTGTCAACCTTTTTTTAAAATCTCCTGGCACACATAAACTAATCACCAAAATTCTGTTGCAGAGAAATATTTTTGCCAATCTGACAAAAAAAAATAATAATAGGTGTGATTTGGATTCTACACCAGACGACTATTGTGTTGGCTGTTGTCATTTTTTTTTTTTTTTGACAATCTAAGGGAAAAAGAGATCAGGGCCCCTGACTAAACAGTCAGGTAGTGCATGTTTTTAAAAATTCTTGCAGCACACTGGTTGGAAATCACTGGCTTATAATATGGGGCTTTTTTTTTTTTTTAATTCCACATCTAATTTCATGCCAGTGTAGATTGTATTAGAGTTCAGTCTTGAATGAGGATCTTCATTAAATCACATTAATCTGGGGGATGGAGTTCTACTTTTTTCTCTTCTTTTTTCTTAGATGGATACCAATTCAAAAGAAAGTGAGCCCTTGGAAACCAAGGAGCCTGCTATTAATGCTGGTATGTAGTGATCTGTGGCCTCCTTATGAAATTTAAGATTTAGGTATTTGTCTTGGTAATGATGCTTAATAAGCCCCTTCAACAACTTTTTCAGAAAATGCCTCTTTCCCTTTGGGAAGTGGGGATCTTATAACATCTCAGAAGCCTGCAGCTGAAGTGATTGCTAATCCTGGCATACCAGATAATTTTAAATCACCTTTGGACTTTTCCACAATTACTGTACAGCAATTGGGAATTACATCTGAAAGCTTTGTAAAAAACTCTTCAGGTAAGAGAAGTATTTCAGTGCTTTTAAAGTTTAAAAATAACTGTAATATAATTCAATTTGTTCCCCTATCCTGTGTACCTTCCTGCTTTTTGTATCTAAATTGTTTGATTCTGAAAACTTGTTTGATCAGAGAGACTTCTGTGGACATGCACAGTTCATCTAACATAGCAGGAGACCAGAGTCCGGGCCAACCAGCATGATTATATTCTTAAGTCTGAGTTGTCTTTCCTGCCCAAACTGGAAAAAATTGTGTGTAAAACATGTTTTGATCCAACACATGCAATAGAGGAATGTGTATACTATACATAGTAAGACATTTTATGGTCACATATGACAAAAATAGGAGAAATTTGAAGAGCAAATAAGAAAATATTACATTGAATGATTGGAGTTTGCTTCTTTTGAAATCACAAACAGAAAATTGGCTCACACTAATCTTCAAGAAGCGGAAGGAAAATTCCACTGTGAAGTCTGACGTCGATGAAGGAGAAATATGGGAGAGGGATTAGATTTGAGAATAGCATTTAGAAATGGAAGGTAATAGGGGAGATGAAAGTCAAAGCATACTACTAATACCTGAGTGAGACAAGACTAAAGTGGCACACCATTCCACGCTTCTCAAGAACATCACTCTTAGACCTGTAAAAATCTACATTTATTTCCTGTGCTTAGGCATATGGCCAGAATTCAGGGTAATGTGCCAAAACTAGATAGATATCTAAGAGAAACGCCTTACCTTGAAGATTTGAGAATTGGAAAGTACATTTGCCTAGGTGGAGATCTTTCCTTTCAGTTCATGGGGATTAGACTGGGTAATTCAGAAGAAGAGAACATTTTGGTCCAAAGCAAGTTATTACTCTGTGTGCTAAAATATGAAACAAAAGTGAGAACTATTATAAATACATTCATACATTCATTCCACACAACTCTTGTGTATGTGTGTGTATCCTGTATAATAGAGGAATATGCTAATTATCCATTACACCTTGAAGTGTAACAACTGGGTCATGAATCAGCAGAAGGGTGGGGCAGCAAACTACAAGCGGGTAGCAGATAGGTACAGGAGGGGCAGGGTATAAGCTATGGGTGGGGAGAAGGGGTGGAAGCTACAGAAGGGCAGGGCAGTAGGTGGAGAGCTATAGGAAGGTGGCAGCGAGATACTGGCTACAAGTAGGCAGTGGAGAGTTACAGCAGGGTGGCAGTGAGCTACTGGCACATGGATTTGTTTGCAGGTCTACTACTGTATAATAAAAGGCTAATATGCAAATCAATTGAATGGCAGAATGACTGGTTGCTGTGACGTGCACTGACCACAAGGGAGCAGACACCCAATGCAAGAGCTGCCCCTTGGTGGTCAGTGCGCTCCCACAGGAGGAGTGCTGCTCAGCCAAAGCCAGGCTAATGGCTGGTGAGGGCAACGGTGGTGGCAGGAGACTCTCCTACCTCTGTGGCAGAGCTAAGGATGTCTGACTGTGGGGAGTGGGCTTATGCTATCAGTTGAACATCCCCGAAGGGCTCCCGGACTGCTAGAGGGCGCAGGTCAGGCTGAGGGGACCCTCCCTCCATAGTGCATGAATTTGTGTATGGATGGGGTCCCTCAGGGTGGTCTGTGGGGACTGAGTTAAAACTGGCAGTCCAATACCACCTGCTGCTCCTGCCTGTTGTTCCCACTTATCCCATCCCCGTTGCGCCCAATCAGTCCTGATCAGAGGAGGCTTGTGTCACCACAGTGGTACTTGCCAGCCATGAGCCCTGCTTCTGGCACCTGTCCCAAGGTGGGTGGGGAATTTGGAATGTGATCGGCCCCCTGGGTAGGCGGTGAGACATGCTTGTCATCTTGGGATCTGGATCCATCCTGCTGATGTTTGCGCCGGTCATCTGGAGCTACCTGGTGGCCACTTTTATATCGTTTCTTCTTTGCGGAGCGTCTAGGGAGGGGAAGTGGCTACAGTGCCTATGGCGGACTTCCAGGAGGCTGGCAGCATTCCTGGGTTCATGCTGGCTGCACCAATCCATTGGTGCCTGGCCTGTTCTCTGGAGATTGGACCTGCAGGATTACTGAGGTGGGCCGCCAGGAAGGGTTGGACAGCTGAGCGGCCCTCCCGCTATGGGAGCACACTGACCGCCAGGGGGCAGCTCCTGCATTGAGTGTTTGCCCCGAGTGTCTGCCCCCTGGTGGTCAGTGGGCATCATAGCGACCAGTTGACTGGTCATTTGGTTGTTTAGTCACTTAGGCTTTTATATATATATAGATCAGTGGCCCGGTGACGAAATTCATGCACCAGTGAAGGGGTTCTCTCAGCCCAGTCTGTGCCTCTCAATCGGGGACCCCTTGGGGGATGTCCAACTAGTGGTTGGACATCCCTCTTGCAATCTGGGACCACAGGCTCCTAACCTCTCACCTATCTGCCTGCATGCCTGATTGTCCCTAACCTCCGTGCCTGCCTGTCTTTTTGCCCCTAACTGCTGCTGTCTGCCTGCCTGATCACCCTTAACTGCCCTCCCCTGCTGGCCTGATCTCACCCGCAACTGCCTAAGCTTGTCTGATCTCGCCCCCAACTACACTCCCCTACCGGCGGCCTGATTTTGCTCCCAACTGCCCTTCCCTGCCTGCCTGATCAACCCTAACTGCCTTTTCCTGCTGGCCTAATATTGCCTCCAACTGCCCTGTCCTGCAGGCCTGATCTTGCCCCCAACTGCTCTCCCCTTTTGGCCAATTTGGTTCTGATTGATTGGTTTCTATGCCAGTCAGTGTCAGAATCTCTGCCTCCTAGGCAGCCATTGGCTCCTCACAGTTAACCTGGACTTTTGTTTTAATTGGTAAGTTTCTATGCCAGTTAACATCAAAAGCTCCACCACCTAGGCAGCCATTAGTTTGTCACAATTAACTCAGATTTTGTTCTCATTGGTCAGTTTCTATGCCAGTCAGTGTCTCCAGGCCTGATCAGAGAGGCAGGGCTGATCAACAGGCCCCATAGAGGCCTTGAGAGAAACAAAGGCATGACTGCTGGTGAATCCGGGAGAGAAAAAGCAAGGCAACGGCTGATCAACAGCTGCCATGGAGTCTCTCTCTGGGCCTGATCCACAGCCCCCTTGGCAGTCAGTGCTGGGTCACTGTGCCAACACCAGCAGTAGTCAGTGTTGGGTCACCATGGCAACTCAGCACTGATTGCACCATTGACTTCTGGTGTTCGTTTGAGACTTTGGTCATTTTGGATCTTATGGACCCTCAGTTTTTATTTATTGGGATATGTATATATAATTTTTCTTTTTTTAATCCTCACTGGAGGATATTTTTCCATTGATTTTTAGAGAGAAATTGGGAGGGAGGGGGAGAAACAGAGAAAAACATCTCTGTGAGAGAGACACATGGATTGGTTGCCTTTAGCACATGTCCAGATATGGGGCTGGGGGATCAAGCCTGCAACTGTGGTACATGTCCTTCACTGGAATCCAATCTGGGACTCTTCAATTCATGGGCTGGCGCTCTATGCACTGAACCAAACTAACTAGGGCTTCACCCAACTATCCTATAAAATAAAGAGGGAATATGCAAATTGACCCTTCACGCCATCACAAAGATGGATGCGTCCACAGTGGAGGTGGGGTTTTCAGACATGAGATGGCTGTGCCCACAGGCGAGGCTGAGTTCCGTAATGAACCTTAACAAGCAATCAGCAGGGACCTGAGCCTTTGTGGAGCTGGGCTGGGGCAGGGAACATCAGGCTGTGCCCCTCGCCCAGTGTGGCTTGACGGGAGACCTCAAGGTGTACCCCCCACCCTGGTGTTAGGCTGGGGACCTCAGGCTGCTCCCCTCACCCCTGGCCAGGGGCCCTTAGGCCTTGTCACCAACTCCAGTGCTGGGGAACATGAGGCTGCATCCCCCCACACCCAGTGGGGATTGACTGGGGAATCTCAGTGCACATCCCCGACCCAGTGGGGCTTGACGGGGGACCTCAAGCTAACTCCCCTTACCCTGGTGCTGGGCTGGGGACCTCAGGCCACGCCCCCACCCCTACACAGGTTCCAGGGACCTCAGGCCATATGTCCTGCCTGGCGAGGCTTGATGGGGGACCTCAGGCCCTGGCCCTGGCCCGGTGGAGCTTGACGGGGGACCTGAGGTTGTGCCCCCCCACCAACCCGTGGGTCTTGACGGGGGACCTGAGGCTGCATGCCCCACCCAGCAGGGCTTGACAAGGGTGGGGCTGGTCAGGTCTGGATCTTGCCCAATTGTGGTGGGGCCAGCTGGGTCTGGGTCTCTCGTGATTTTGAGGTGCCACGGGTGGGCGGGACTTGACTCAGTCCCGCGGCACACCCCAGACTCTGACAGGAGGAAGATTTTCATATATATTTTACTAATTTTCTTTCATCTCTGACACTTCTATTATAGAGAAAGGGCCAATAGCAATATTAAAATATTTCCTCGAATTAACCCGCTTTTAATGTGCACAAAGTGTTTAATGAATACCTCTGAGTACCTATCACTGTTCCAGGAACATGGAATAAATCAATGGACAAAACAAAGCTTTTTATCCAATTGATCATTTGTGAACAATTTTGCCTATAATTCTTTATTTAGATTTTTGTACCATGTATTTATCATGTTATCTTTCAGACTGGTATATCACAGATCTTTAGGACATGATTACTGAGGATTGCCTTGCTTTGTTTCAATTTAAAAGAGTTTTCATTATAGGAAAATCATCATCCTGCCTTAAAAAATCCAGACGACTTTCTGCAATTGGTGTTCGAGGTTCTCCTGAAACAAACAATCTGATTCGTTTCATTGCTCAGCAGCGGAATTTAAAGAATGCAGAGAAGTCTCCTTTGACACAAGATTTCCATTTTCCGGTATGATTATCTTTAATTTCTGTCATGAATTCTAGGGAGAATGTTTTGCTTTTATAAAGTGTTTCTACCTTCCTGTTTTTGATCTGGAGAGATATTATTTCTCTGTCTTATAGAAAATGTGCAGTTAATGTAAATGATGTTGAGCATGTAAATAGGCTTACATTTGCTCATGTGGAAAATAATACAATAATAAATAATAATACAAGAAATTGTTTTGCAACTGTAAACCTACTTTTGCCAACCCCTGTACTAAAAGTTACAAGATTCTGGATAGAAATGGCTTTCTAGAGGAGCTTTCTTTTTTATTTTGCAAATTTTTTTCTAGTTAATATCTATTTTTCTGTAGTGAGGTGAAGCAGTGATTTCCAAACTTTTTCTTTAGATATCTTATCTCTTTAAGTGTGTGACTTTTTTGTGACCACTATATGTTGGCATATAACGCAAGAGTTCCCAGGACAAAATGTATTTGGGATAACCTGTGGAAGGGAGCAAATTATTTGCCTGCTGATGGGGAACTATTCATATACTTTTTGAGGTTTTTAGTAGAATAACAAAAGTCAAATAGTAGTGCAAGTCTTGCTATGAAAGACACAGTCCCCAGTTTATCCTTCTTGAAGGACAACTGCTTTTGCCTCTTGTGGTATTGGCCTTCATATTTTAAAATGTACTTACGTTGTCTACTTCTTTATTTTTTTTATTTTTAGACAGTATGCTTGCATAGGCTATATCGTGTAGTGCAGTATTTCTCAAAGTTTATCTGAAGATTCCTGGGTATCCCTGAGTTCCCTTCAAGATGTCTAAACTATCTTTTGTAAATGTCCTAAGATAGTATTTGCCTTTTTCACTGTGTTGATGTTTATATCCATGGTGCAAAAGCAGTGCTGGGTAACACTCATGGCACCAAGTTGTCATTTTATTCATCACTGACAAGCATTAACAAGAAATAGTAATAATGCCAGTTTCACTTAATATCTTGATGAAGCAATAAAAATTACACATTTTATTAATTCTCAACCCTTGAATGTTGTGTGATGAAATGGGAAACATGCATCAAGTACTTCCAAAGTACATACAGAAATGTGGATGTTTTGAGGAAAATTAAATATGATTATTTGAGCTCTGAGTTGGACTAAACACTTTTTTCATAGAACATGTTTTTTACTTTAAAGAATGACATCATGGTTAGTCAGACTTGGGAATGTGGCTGACATTTTCTCAAAAACCAATGTGCCACTTAAAGAAAAAACTGAGACTTCTTACCAATGAAAAAAATTTTAAGTTTTCAAGAGAAAATTGGAATCTTAGAAAAAATTCACCCCGTTAGCTTGATAACTTCTGAATAGCTAGAGTTTTCTGATAAATCAGTGGGTTTATTAATAAGTGATGTTTTGATACTGTATAGTAAAATGTGTCAACATTAGAAATCTGCATAGATGCGTGAAGCCATATTTTCCAATTACAGTACAAAATATACCCTCAAATTGCAAGATAGACCCATAGATTATTTTAAAAATTTTTTTAATTTATTTTTAGAAAGAGGAAGCGGGGAGAGAGATGAAAAATGAAAATTTTGCTTTCTCACATCTAGCCATAATTTCCCCAACACTCCCCTTTCCCATTTCTTCCAATAGAGTTAATTACATTTTTTGTTTAAATTAGGGTTTGGTTTGTATATTTAACCATGTAGATATTTTTTGTAAGCTACCACATAGTATGTTATGGTCATAGTACTTTCTTGCACAACTTTTGTTTTTTTTTCTGTAGGTTAATAATTACTCTTGTTTGTTTGTTTATTTAATCTTTTAATTTATCATACAATATCATCCCAAAAATTTGACAAGAGTTACAAATCTTAAGGATCTATCAATTCTTTTCTTTTTTCCTAATGTCCTCTGTCTTCTTCCTGTTGGCTTGGTTGTCACTAGCTTTGTTGGATAGCTGTCGTTTTGTGACTTTTTTTCACCATCTTGGTAATTCTCTTTTCCAATTTGAATTCCATTTCCTTGACTGAATATCTTTCTCTTATCTTGGTTTATTACTTCATTATTCTGGAACTTCTGCACAGCTGACAAAGTTTATTCTACCAGCATATTGTATTATAGGTTGTCTTAATATAATAGAAGTCTGAGTGGGTCAGACATATATTTTCCATCAATATTTTGAAGACATTGTTGCATTGTATTTTAGCTTACAGAATTAAAGAATCCTGTTCATTTATTCAATCAACACATATTTTTACTTCCTATCCTTTAAGTAGCCTGCTTTTTTAAAAATTTAAAAATAGTTAAAAAAAAAAGTACTACATTAATTTCAGGTTTACAATCTAATCAAACAATTTTTTATTTACCTACTGAAGTAATAGCCATACAAAATTATTGTGTTATTATTGACTACTAGAGGCCCATTGCATGAAATTTGTGCACTGGTAGGGTCCCTCCCTTCCCCATTCCAGCCCCTGGTCAAACTCCCGGACAAACTCCCAATTGAGCAGACAATTTGCATACTATGCTTTTATTATATAGGATATCCCCTATTCTGTACTTTAAATCTCTGTGACTTATAACTGGAAATTTGGACCTGTTTACTCTTCACCTTTTTTGCTCTTCCCCCAAACTCGTTTCCCTCTGGCAGCTATCAGTTTGATCTCTGTTTTCATGAGTCTTTCTGTTTTGCTTTGTTTGCTTTGTTTTTTTAATTCCACATATAAGTGAAATCATATGGTATTTGCTCTTTTCCATCTTATTTCATTTAGCATAATACTCCCTAGATCCATCCATTTTTTTCCCAAATTGCAAGGTTTTATTCTTATGGCTGAGTAACATTCCATTGTGTGAATGTGTAGGCGGTTTCCATATTTGGCTATCTATCCCATATTATATCCTATATAATACAATTCTAATATGCAAATCAACCACATGACATAACGACTGCTCAGCAGGGATGGGACCAGTGAACGGGTGGCGCCAGGCCAGCCAAGGCAGGTGCCAGCGGGCCAAGGGAAGGGACAGTGGCGATCGAGTCTCTAGTCCTATATAATAAAAGCCTAATATGATAAGTGTCTTGTCGTCAAGTCAGCCATTTAGCCAATCGAAGCACAATATGCTAATGATATACTAAGGCTGCTTCAACTGCTTACTATGACATGCACTGACCCTCAGGGACAGATGCTCTGACTAATAGGTTAGCTTGCTATTGGGGTCCAGTTGATCGAGACTGAGTGAGATGGTCCGGACATATCCTCCAGTCCTCCCATGTCCCTCTCCAGCTGGCAAATCTTCCTCATTCCTCCCTGGCCCTGATCATGCACTGGTGGGGTCTCTCCACCTGGCCTGCACCCTCTCACAATCCGGAACTCTTCTGGGAAAGCCGGTTTTGGCGTGACAGTGGAACGGTCAATCACTGTGACACGCACTTACCACCAGGGGACAGACACTCAATGCAGGAGCTGCCCCCTGGTGTCAGTATACTCCCACAGGGGGAGCACTGTTCAACCAAAAGCTGGGAGCCTCTTCTGCCTCCACGGCAATGCTAAGGATATCCTACTGATGGCTTCTGGACTGTGAGAGGATGCAGGCCAACCTGAGGGGACTCCGCGTCCCTCCTCCCCCAAAGTCCACAAATTTCATGTACCAGGCCTCTAGTATATATATAAAAGCCTAAACCATTGGCTGATCTGCCAATCATCTGACCAGCTGGTATCTATTAACATGCAATGACCACCAGGAGGTACATGCTCAATGCAGGATCTGCCGAGCAGTGGTAACTTAGCAGCTGTGGTTCTCGGGAGATGTACCTGGAACCAGAGAAGAGGGAACCTTGTTCTAGGGTGTGTCACCTGAGAACTGCCCTCTTGCAATCCAGGACCCTTCTGAGGATGTCAGAGAGCCAGTTTTGGCGCAGTCCCTGCAAGCCAGGCCAACGGGCCCCATGAGTGCACGAATCTGTGCACTCGGCTTCTAGTTGTAAATAACACTGCAGTGAACATAGGGGTATATATATCTTTTTGAATAAGTCTTTTTTGTTTTCTTTGGATAAACCTAAATGTGGACTTGCTGGGTCATATGGTAGCTCTGTTTTTAATTTTTTGAGGAAACTCCTTAGTGTTTCCATAATGGCTGTACCTGTTTACCTTTTCAACAACAGTACATAATGATTGTTCCCTTTTCTCTACATATTTGCCAACACTTATTGTCTTTTTGATAATAGACTTATAGGTGTGAGATGATACCTCATTGTGGTTTTGATTTGAATTTTCCTGATGATTAGTGATGTTGAGCACCTTTTTGTGTATCTGTTTATTTTATTTGGAAAAACATCTATTTAGATCTTCTGCCTATTTTTTAATTGTATTGTTTGTTCTTTTGCAATTGAGTTGTATGAGTTCTTTATATATTTTGGATATTAACCCTTTATCACTTATAGAATTTGCAAATATTTTCTCCTATTTGGTAGGTTGCCTTTTCATTTTGATCTTTTGAGATTTCCTTTTTTCTTTTTTTCTTGCTATGTAAAACCTTTTTAGTTTGATGTAGTTCCACTTGTATATTTTTTATGTTGTTGCCAAATCAGAAAGTCTGCCAAGACTAATGTCAAGGAGCTCACTGTTTATTTTCTTCTAGGAGTTTATGGTTTCATATTTTACTTTCAAGTCTTTAATCCATTTTGAGTTAAATTTTGTGTATGCTGGAAAATAGTGGTCCATTTTCATTCTTTTGTATGAGGGTGCTCATTTTTCCCAACATCATTTATTGAAGAGACCCTTTGTCCTTTGTATATTCTTTGCTTCATTGTCATACATTGACCATAGATAGGTGATTTTGGTTCTGGACTCTTAGTGTCTTGTTTTATTGATCTTAGTGTCTTTTTATGGCAATATCATACTGTTTTAATTACTGTAGCTTTATAATATAGTTTGAAGTCAGGAGTAATGATGCCTCCAGGTTTGTTCTTTCTCAAGATTACTTTGACTATTTGGGATCTTTTGTAGTTCCATGTAGTTTCTATGATTGCTACATTTCTGTAATGAATGTAATTTGAATATTTATGGGGCTTATATTGAATCTATAGATTGCTTTGGATACTATGGCCATTTTAGTAGTATTAATTATTTCAATCCATGGGCACAAAATATCTTTCCAATTATTTGTGTTTTCATTAATATCTTAAAATTTTCAGTGTACGGGTCTTTCACGTCCTTGGTTAAATTTGTTCCTAGGTATTTTTTTATGCAAATGCAATTGTTTTCTTAATTTCTCTTTCAGATAGTTGGTTATAAATATATAGACATGCAACAGATTTTTGTATGTTAGTTTTGTATTCTATAGATTTGCTGAATTCTGTTAATTCCAATAGTTTTTGGTTTGGAGTCTTTGTATATATATATATATATATATATATATATATATATATATATATATAAAATACACAAATATTGACAGTTTTATTTCTTCCTTTCCAGTTGGGATGCCTTTTATTTCTTTTTCTTGCTTAATTGCTACTTTTTAATCTTTCAGTGATGTTTTAGATCCTTCCCTCAACGGATGGTGGAAATACAGCCCTCTTTCTTCCTCATACCTATTATCATACATACTAGAGGCCTGATGCATGGTTAATGTCCCTAGGCCCAGTCTATGATCAAGGCCATTTTCCCAGGCAGCCAGCCCTGCTCCCTGTTGCCACCCACCCCAGTTCCCCGTTTGCCATCCAGCAATGGGAACCTGATGGCTGGGTGAGGGATTGAGAGGTCGGCTGTTCCTGCCTACTCGGCATCCCTACCCCTGACGCAGGTTACTCGCTGTGTGGGGGGCAACCAGTAGGGTGGGGGCCTTGGCCTGGCACCACCCGCACCCCCAGCCACCCATCCCGGGTCCCCATTCGCCATCGGCGATCAGAGCTTGCCAGCCAGGGAAAGGGACCAAGAGGTGGTCAATGCACTTTATAGTGACTGGTCAAGAGGTCATTCTGCTGTTATGGTCATTGGGTTTCTATTATATAGGATATTCCTATCCTCTACAACTTCCCAGTAGATTGGTTATGTCAGTATTCAAATGTTTACTTTCTTCTCTCCTATCCTCTTCACTACTTTTAGCTACTCCATTTAGACCACTCCATTGAGAATACTCTCATCATCATTCAGCCCAAATGACCAAGACAAAGATAAAATCTAAATTTGCATCTTACTCTATCTTAATTTTTTCTTTTTCTTTCCTCAGTTTTTGATATGTTCGACTACCCCTCTTCACTTGATTTATGGACTGCTACACTACTCTGATTTTCTTCCTGTGTCACTGGTTGTTCTTTCTGTGCTTAATTTGCTGATTCCACCTCTTTTTTATTTTTCCCCTGTAAAAATATTAATTGTCCCAGGATTTTTCTCTGCCCTTTTTTCTTTGCTTTCCTTATGCAGTCTAATTTTTTCCCATGAGCAAACTGGATATCTAGTTGCTATTCAACATCTCTATTTGGGTTTTATAAATAAGCATTTCAAGCATTGTATGGTTCCAACCAAATTATAAATTTCTTTTATCAGATCCTCCAATCCACTTCTCCATGTCACTGTATCCATCATTATCCAGTTGCTCAATTCAATTATCTATCAGTATTTTTTTCTTCCTCAGCTTTCACATCCAACCCATCATTACATATCAAAATCTTTTTAGTTTCTCATGTCCCCAGTTCACTTGCTACAACCCTAATGTGATTCCTGCCTAGATCATCAATTACTTGCCTAATTGCTCATTTCACTCGAACTGATTTTTCTACTTCCCTCTTTCCTTAATTAGTACACCATTTCACAAACTAATCAAAGAGATACATTTAAAGTATAAATCAAATCATTCCCTCTGCTATTTTAAACCTTCCCGTGGCTTTGTTATGACTTGACTTAAACCCAAACACCTCCTGAAGCTTTCATCTCATCACACCTCCCTCATCTGAGCCTTACCTACCACGAGCCTCATCTCCCCTATCTGCTTTCATCCCTGGGCACTCTTGGCCTTCTTTCCGCTACATCTTATTTCCATCAGGGCCTTTGCTTTTGTTCTACCTTGTTACTGTAAAATTTCTCCTTCCCCAATATCTTTCCTTAACTTCCACTTTCGCATTGTTTTGGTTTCAACTGAAATATTTTTCAGATAGTGTTGTTCGAAACAAGCTAGGAAGCTCTCTTAGTTACTGAATCACCATTCCTTTTTATCTTCTCAGTAGCACCTCTTGTACCTAAAACTGTATTAATGTGTTTTCAGAATTTCTCTCTAGAACATAATTTCCTTCCTTCATTCTAAGTCCGTGGAATAGTTTTTGGCACATGGAAGAATGTTGTTGACTGATACAATTCATAAGACAAAAGCATCAAAAAAAGCAGTACATTTTGAATGTTTCATTTACTTTGAATATTGTTATTCCCCATAAAAAAAAAAAAAAACAGTTTTGACTCAGAGAACCTAAAATTTGTTTTAAGCAGCATTTCAAAATGCTCAAATTCCTAGGATACTGAACTTAACCTCTGCCATGCTCAAATATGCGTACTAAAAAAGAATATTCAAGGTAAATTTAGGACTTTGGGATAACCCTTTTCTTTCTCTATATCTCATATAGATTAGAGTTGACAACCAGCTTTTAATGAATGTTATTTGCTGTTTATGTCATAAAGGTTTACATCATCAATCATATTGGAATTTTTAAATGTTCTGTTAACTGTGTAACATTTTGCTTTCTGAATGTATTTAACTGGGAATAGAATCAAGTGCATGAGCAGATTCACCATCAAACATGGCTTCAATATTTAACTGATTTTCCTCCATACAGTATCTTAAAGGGAGGCATTTTTTTACTTTAATTTTTGCCTGTTTGTATAATTTTGTTAATTGCCACAAATTCCAAAGCAATGGAATTATGTTGGTAGTCTAAATAATAAAGGGGTAGGGGAGGAGATCCTAGATAGAGAATGTAATGAGTAGTTTGTTTTATGGGTAAACAGAACTCAAACTGTGCATTGCTTGCATTTATCTGGCATTGCTATCCCTGCTTGTATTAGTTGCATTTTGTGCATCTTTGGCTGAGATCCTGTGCTTATACCATCTTACTATTTGGCTACATATTTTAAGTAAGTGGCTGGCTTTCAGCTCTAAGGAGGTAGGGTCCCATGAAATGAAGAAAAGTTAGTTGGAAAAGCAAAGAACAGGGTAAATGTGAGAGTGAGTATCTGAGCTACTAGGGAACATCTATCTATGTGTGTTCTGGCCTCCTAGGGAGAAGGTGTGTATGAAGAAGATGAGTAATGAGATTAGCTTGATTTGAACCAGGTACCCTTTGCATCATGCAGATGATTGTCTATGGATATTTTTAAGATTTTTTAAGAGTTAGTTAGCCCTCAAATAATTGAGGGTATTGTTTTATCTGGGTGCCTCTTTAAAGTGTTTTCCACTTTTCTTATCTGGTCCATAGATTTATTAGTGTCATTATTGACCAGCCCATGCTACACACATGTACATATCACACAGCTAAACCTGAGGAGGAGCAGAGGGAGAAACTAAGATGTTGGCTGCACACTAAATATTCAAACTGAAAATGTGTGATTTAAGGGAGAACAGGCTTTGCTACCCTAATTTATCATCTCTGGTCTTCCAAAAACCTTTGTATTTAGTTTTAGATTCAATAGTTTTAGGCCAAGAATTTAGAAACTATGTTTGACTTAATTTATAATACCCTTTATGTCTCTGTATTTTAATAGGGCAGCCCTGTATTATATCGAAATGTTAATTCTTTAAAAGAGCGCATATCTGCCTTCCAGTCGGCTTTTCACTCCATACAGGAAAAGGAAAAAATTACTGACTGTCCTGAGTTCTCAGAAGTAGAGGGGTTCCCAACAACAGGCTTGAGTGAGTAGAAAAAATTCAGTTTGGACTTCTATGGGATTTAGACAAGCCTCTGAGATATAAAAAAGGTTTTGTTCACAGTGCAAAAGCAGTCTTTCTGAGCAGAGTTGTATTTTTTAAATGGACTCTAACATTCAAAATTTGGGACATTTCATGTAAAAATCTTGATTTCTGGTTCTCTTAAAAAAACTGGGTGTCAAGCATTTCTGAGCCTCCACATCCACATGGTTACAGTTAAGTTTTAGGTGTAAAACTGTCAGAGCTGATTAGCTCATTTCATCTTTATCATAGCCCATGTGACAAATTTGTGAGATTAAGTACAAACATGATTTTTAAAGGATTGTTAAGTTTGGCAATCATTTACATGAATACCAAATACCCATCCCCAATATTATAAACTGATGTATCCAATCTGACAAATTTATAGCCTGCCATATTCTTTATAATAACTTTTAAATTATAATTCATTTGGTTATTTATTTATTTATTTTTGGTCACCTTTGATTTTCCAATCACAAAACATTTCAAATACGAGAATTAGATGAATCTGTGTCTTATCTGTAATCATCAAAATCATACCTCTGCTGCTCTGCACCCTTAGTAAAGTTCCACATGATTTTTAGTATCTTGAACCGTCCTTAAATAATCTCTACACCTCCTTCTGTGCAGTGCACTTCAGCTCAAAACAAGTTTAATTCATCTACCTGTTAGTGCGTGACCACTCTAATGTACTCATTTTTATTTGTAGTTTGTAACTTACCTATTTGGTTTTAAAATATTTTATTAACATGATTATTATAATTCTGCAAAGAATAACATTCTTTTTTGTAGCTAAGAACTGAGGCACATTGTGGCTGTATTTTTCATAAACTCATACACAAAGCAGAATCAATATTAGAACATAACCACATTCTTTAAAATGTTCAAAAGAATAAGTTTCAATATAAATTTTAAAACAGAATGAGATACTGTATCACCAATGCAAATGTATTTTAGCATATCTTTTTGCATTTTATAGTCTGAAAAAACTTAATTGTGATTAAATATGTTTTTCTAAGTAAATTTGTGTTATCTTTTTAGTAATGTTCACTTGTCTTTCCATTAGATTTTCTTTTTTGAATTAAAAATTTTACTAGATTTTCCTATTCATTTCTAAAGTCTTTAGGCTCAAGCATTAAAACATACTAAAATTATGATGTACAAAATTATAAAAGAAAATATTCATGCCTATTTTGTTTTTATTTTGTTTTGTGTATACAGCCAGAAAGGAAGGTCTTGGTGAATGTCAACAGTCTGCATTCGTTGCACAGTTATCCAAACGTCGGAGAATATCTTCTCAGAGCAACGCTGATGAAAATCTAACTAATGCAGTTGGTCCCCAGATGTTTAATGCTGCTACTCCTCCAAGTGCAGACAGAACATGTGCTTTTCAAACTTCTCTTGTAGATCTTTCTGAGGTAACTCACTTATTGGGAACATAGGAAAGTAAAGCTTTTCTTTCCTAGTTAGGTAGTTTTAAAGATCCTTTTTTCAGTTAGAGTACCTTGTACTGCTTGCTATATTGTAGCTGGGTTTTAGATTACCAGTACATGAGTGTGTGTATTTCCTACTTCCTAACTTTTGTTGTTAGTTGGCTTATTGGTTGTTAGAGATAGTTTTGACTAAAGGCTTCTGAAAAAAAATTTATAAAAAAGATTATGCAGTGTGAGGTATTGTTGCAATAGATGCTGATGGTACAATAGAAAGTCACAGTCCTGTCTTAGAATATCTTTTAGTCTGCCAAAAGAGGCTGATATGAGTATTTTATTTACACATTACTGGTAAATTAGAAGATTATACTGTACTCCTCCGGTCTGTGGGTCTCGGCATTTCTGCCTTGCTGCCTCTGTGTTTGTTTTGCAAAGTGATTTTATTTATTTTGAAATTGAATTTATTGGAGTGATATTGGTGTTACCAGAAATGGGACCTGACCCTGAGCAGGTCTGCCTAGGACTTGTGGGTAGTGTGTGGGTTCTTGACCTTGTGCAGGGAAGATTTCAAAGTACCAGCCCAGAGGATTTTGAGAGGACATTTATTAAAACTGGGTACAGAGAAACAAGGTAGGGCCTAGAACAGAAGCAGCAATAGGTGAGGGCCTAGGTGGGGAAATGAGCCCAGGCTGAGCTGCTTTAGCTCAGTAAGACATTAGAGAAAAGGGGTCCATGGTCACAGGGTCAGGAGGTTAGTCCTGGATGCTGCCCATTGCTCTCTGGTTACAAGTTGCTTTGAGTCCCTTAGAGTTTAGGAATGAGTGCTTGTGGGGGAAGACGAGGCTGAAGGGAAAGGCGCAGGGCATTCTCCTGACAGGCCGAGTACAAACTCTGACTGATTTAATAATTGCTATTTAGCAGTTGCTTCTTTGTTCTGCTCACTTGCCTCAAGGAACTAAGGATTTTTGTTGCCAATAACTTAAGCCTGTCAAGATTATCAAAAGATGAACTTGAATTAAATAATACTATTGACCTTCACTCAAATGTAAACAAGGAGCTAGTTCTCTCATGACTTCCTGTTTCATATTGTTACTTTTGGTTTGAACAGCAGGTTCCCATTTCTTTAGTAAGAAGAGACACCTAACCATTAGAATTGAAACCTTTTTTCTGTACCTTTTCTATCACATTGATACAGTACATGTCCTAATGATTTTATTTAGACTTGTATAAATGTTTGATAGTTAAAGTTTCTTCAGGGTTCAATAGGTTTCATTCAGAGTTGCTTAAAATCTCTACACCCTCTCTCTTATTCTAGCTAATGTGAAATCATCATCTGACAGAACGGATAATAATTGTTTCTTATCAAAACTTTGGACATTTACCATGATTAAGAAATGGTTTCCACATTAATAAGAGTGTTTTCTATCCTAGTCATTAATACTTTTCCTATCATAGCTATTGATACTTTTGTTGTTTAATTAGTAATTATGTGACATTTTCTGTTGTTTGGAAAATTTTTTCTTTAATGAATATAGTTAGCATAATTTCTAGACTTCTTTGAAGGTGCCAAAAATGTCTAAGGAATACATTTAGAATGGATATTCTGTTTTTAGTTAGATTTTCCTTTCTATACTTTTGAGATCAGATAATGAAGGTGATAAAATTGCCTCATTGATTGAGTGATTGATTGGTTTAATGTTATATTTCTAGGTAATCTGCAATGCTTACTCATACCTTTAAAAAGATATCATAATTCTGTAATTAATAAGATTTAGTACTTTTTTTGTGTGCACTTTTTGTTCCCACAAGAAACTTTCTGAACCTGGTTTAACACAGTATGGATGTTTACTTGAAGAATCTGTTCCACTTCCTGAGCTCACAGAGGCTTCAGCTGGTAAGTATTTAATTTTTCCTTAGTATGCATACCAGTTCACCCATTGCAATATTTGTTCAGTAGACATCTATAGTTGTTGTACCTACATGCTGAAATTTGGGAAAACTGAAACAGTTCCTACATTTTAAGAGCTCTTGGTCTATTAGAAATGTTTCAAATTTTTTTTTACTTGAGAGTGAGCATTGTTTTCTTTGAATAAGAATTAGTGAAATATTTCCAACCTGATAAAATGTATTGTAAAGAGGATCTCTGAACATATTCACAAGTACATATTGTTACAGAAAACACTACACATGATTTTTTTGTTTTGTTTTAAGGTTGTGGGAAAAGGGACCAGGATTCAAAATTTAGCCTTTTCCAAAATCAGTGTATTTATATTGAATGAAAGTCACCAGTAAATTATTAGGTTTATATTCAACCTATCTGTGTCTCTCTTTAAAGTAAAACTCTTGTATTATGTGTTTTTTTAATCAATCTGAGATTCTCTTCTTTTAATTGGAATATTTCGCTCATTAACCTTTCAAGTCACTAGTAATATGGTTTGATTTAAATCTACCATTTTATCATACATTTTCTGTTCTCAATCTTTTTTTCCTTTGTTTTCCGTTTCCCTCTTTGTTTTTTTTTTAGGTTTATTTGAAAAAAAAAATTATTGTTACTTTTTACTTTTTTGAATGTAAACTTTTTTATTATTGATAGTATTACAGATATCTCCCATTCCCCCTCCTTTATACCCCTCCCCCCCTCCCCTCCCCCCCCCCCGCCCCCCCCCCCCTGTCTTCTCCATCCTATTGCCCTGTCCATGGGCTATGCATATCCTATATAATGAAGAGCTAATATGCCAGTTAGAGCGGTTGGCAGGATGACCTATAAGGACCAGTGGGCAGCAGGGTTAGTGAGCCTGCACTGCCAGGCCAGCCATGGTAGTCCTGGCGCTGCCCCCTCTGCTCCCTCCGCTTCTACAGAAGCAATAGTGCAGTCCCAGCGCCTTTATAGAGGCAGGACAGGGGCGCAACTGCAGCCCCTGGCCGACCCTGCACCTGATCCCCTCCCACCACCAGTAGACGGAGGGCGGGGACAATGCTAAGGCTGCGAGCCAGTCTTCTGGTTGGTCGGTACACCCCACCCTCGCTTAGCGAGAAGCTAGGCTTGCAGCAGCGCTAAGAATGTCCGACTGCCAGTGTAGGCCCACTCCTCGGCCTATGCCAGCAGTTGGACATCCCCGAGGGCTTCCAGACTGAGAGATTGCAGGCCGGACTGAGGGACCCCTCCTCCTGTGAGTACATGAATTTCATGCACTGGGCCTCTAGTAAGTATATAAGTTCTTTGGTTTATCCCTTCTTCATTCTGCCCCCCTCCACCCCCTCCCGGCCCCCGCCCCCACCACCACCACCACCACCACTACACACACAAACACACACACACACACACACACACACACACACACATCAAAGTATGTCGGTCTATTCCATGCCTCCAGGTTCTAGTCTTATTTTGTTTTTGTTTTTTAAATATATTTTATTGATTATTTACAGAAAGGAAGGGAGAGGGAGAGAGAGTTAGAAACATTGATGAGAGAGAAACATCAATCATCTGTCTCTTGCACACCCCCTACTGGGATGTGCCCACAACCAAGGTACATGCCCTTGAGCGGAATCGAACCCGGGCCCCTTGAGTCCACAGGCCGTCGCTCTATCCACTGAGCCAAACCAGTTAGGGCTCGAGTCTTTTTTTGTTGATTAGTTCATTAGATTCCACAAATAAGTGAGATCATGTGATATTTCTTTCTCAGATAGACTTATTTAACTTACATACTAGTCTCCATGTCCATTCAATGCTGTCCCAAAGGGTAAGAGATCCTTCTTTTTTACAGCTACATTGTGTAAATGTCCATATCTGGTTTATTCATTCATCTACTGATGGGCACTTGGGCTGTTTCTAAATCTTAACTAGTATAAATAATGCTGCTATGAACATAGGGGTGCATATATTCTTTCTGATTGGTGTTTTGGGGTTTTTAGGTTATATCCCAAGAAGTGTAATCTCTGGGTCAAACAGAAGTTCCATTTTTAAGTTTTTGAGGACATTCCCTACTATTTTTCATAGTGGCTGCACCATCTGCATTCCCACCAGCAGTGAACTAGTGTTCTCTTTTCTTCATGTCCTCATCAGCATTTGTTGTTATTGATTTTTTTATTATAGCCATTTTGACCAGGTGTGAGGTGATTTCTCAGCCTGGTTTTAATTTGCATGTCTGTTAATTAGTGACTTTGAGCATCTTTTCATATATTGCTTGGCCATTTGTATGTCTTTGGAGAAATGTCTGTTCAGGTCCTCTGCCCATTTTTTTATTTTTTATTTTTTTTAATTTCTTTATTGATTAAGGTGTTACACATGTGTCCTTATTCTCCCATTACCTCCCACATCCCCCCAACTCATGCCCTCACCCCCCTGGTGTCTGTGTCCATTGGTTAGGCTTATATGCATGCATTTAAGTCCTTTGGTTGATCTCTCCTCCTAATCCCCACCATCCCCTATCTTCCCTCTGAGGTTTGATGGTCTGATCAATGTTTCTCTGTCTCTGGATCTGTTTTTGATCATCAGTTTATATTGTTCATTATATTCCATAAATGAGTGAGATCATGTGATATTTATCTTTCTCTGACTGGCTTATTTCACTTAGTATAGTGCTCTCCAGTTCCATCCATGCTGTTGCAAATGGTAAGAACTCCTTCTTTTATACCACAGTGCAGTATTCCATTGTGTAGATGTACCATAGTTTTTTAATCCACTCATCTGCTGATGTGCACTTAGGCTGTTTCCAAATCTTAGCTATGGTGAATTGTGCTGTTATGAACGTAAGTGTGCATATATCCTTTCTAATTGATGTTTCTAGTTTCTTGGCTTTGCAATGGATTGTCTCCCTTTTTTGTGGATTGTATGAATGCTTCATATGTTTAGGATATTAACCCCTTATCAGATGTATCTTTGGCAAATAAGTTTTCCCATACAATGGGTTTTTTTTCCCCTTTTCGTTTTCTTTTGCTGTGCAGAAGCTTTTTATTTTGATGTAGTCCTATTTGTTTATTTATTTTTTTCCTTTATTTCTCTTGCCCTAGAACAGTGGTTCTCAACCTGTGGGTCACGTCCCCCTTTGGGAGTCGAACGACCCTTTCACAGGGGTCACCTAAGACTATTGGAAAACACCTATTTCCCATGGTCTTAGGAACCAACACACCGCTCTTTCACAGGGGTCACCTAAGACTATTGGAAAACACCTATTTCCCATGGTCTTAGGAAACAACACACCGCTCCTCGGTGTAGCAAAATGTAGCAATGTAGTTTACTGTTGTCATATTAAGACTGTTACCCATGCTACACCACGATTCAAGACAAAATTTCATTTATTTGTAATTAGAAATATTTCACAATATATAATTACATATTGTTTTTGTGATTAATCACTATGCTTTAATTATGTTCAGTTTGTAACAATGAAAATACATCCTGTATATCAGATATTTACATTACAGTTCATAACAGTAGCAAAATTACAGTTATGAAGTAGCAACGGAAATAATTTTATGGTTGGGGGTCACCACCACATGAGGAGCTGTCTTAAAGGGTCGCAGCATTAGGAAGGTTGAGAACCACTGCCCTAGAAGATATATTGGCAAAAATTCTGTTATGTGAGATGTCTGAGATTTCCTGCCTGTTTTTTTGTTCCTAATATTTTTATGGTTTCATGCCTTACACTTAAGTCTTTTATCCATTTTGTGTTTATTCTTGTATATGGTGTAAGTTGGTGGTCTAGTTTTATTTTTTTTACATGTCCAGTTTTCCCAACACCATATTTTGAAAAGACTGTCTTTACTCCACTGTGTGTTCTTACCTCCTTTGTCAAATATTAATTGATCGTAATGGTGTGGGTCAATTCCTGGGGTCTCTGTTCTGATACTGATCCATTGGTCTATATGCCTATTTTTGTCGCAGTATCATGCTGTTTTGGTTATAATGGCTTTGTAGTATAGTTTGATATCTGGTATTGTGATCCCTCTAACTTAGTTGTTCTTTCCCAAGATTGCTGCAGTCATTGGGGTTTTTTATGGTTCCCTATAAATTGGAGTATTTGTTCTAGTTATGTGAAGTGTGCCATTGGTATTTTAATAGGGATTGTGTTAAATCTATAGATTGTTTTGGTTAGTATAGACATTTTAGTGATGTTAATTCTTTCAACCCATGAATATAGTATATGTTTTAATTTGTATCTTTCTCTTTCTTTTTTCAATGTCCTATAGTTTTCCAGATACATGTCTTCTACCTCATTGGTTAAGTTCCTTTCTAGATATCTTTTTGTTGCAGTGATAAATGGGAATTTTTGTTTTTTTTTAGTTTCTCTTTTTGAGAATTCATTTCTGCTGTATAAAAATGCCATCAATTCCTGGATGTTGATTTTTGTTTCTTGCTACCTTGCCAAATTCATTTATTAAGCTTAGTGGTTTCCTGATGGAGTCTTTAGGATTTCCTATGTACAATAGCATGTCTTCTATGAATAATGACAATTTTATTCCCTCCTTTCCAATTTGGATGCCTTTTATCTCTGATTGCTATGGCTAGGACTTCTAGTATTAAGTTGAATAAGAGTGAGAAAAGTGGACATCCTTGTCTTGTTCTTGTTTTTAAGGGAAACTCTTAGTTTTTGCCAGTTGAGTATTATTTTGGCTGTAGATTTGTCATAGATGGCATTTATTATGTTGAGTTATGATCCCTTGAGTCCCACTTAACCAAGAGAGTTTTTATTAAAAAGGTTGCTGGATTTTTTATTTTTAATGCTTTTTCTGCATCTATTGATAGGATCTTGTGATTTTATTTATTTATTTATTTATTTATTTATTTATTTATTTATGTCAGTTACATATTTATCAAAAGATAATCCCCTGGCTTTAAATAGTTATGTACATAAAATTTAAACGAACCCTTGGATCATAAGGGGGCTAGATGGTGCGATTTTTATCTTTCATTTTGTTTATATGATGCATCACATTTTTTTCTTTATTGATTTTTTATAGAGAGGAAGGGAGAAAGACAGAGTTAGAAACATCGATGAGAGAGAGATATCCATCAGCTGCCTCTTGCACTCCCTGTACTGGGGATGTGCCCACAACCAAGGTACATGCCCTTGACCGGAATCGAACCCAGGACCTTTCAGTTCACAGACCGATGCTCTATCCACTGAGCCAAACCGGTTTCGGCTGCATCACATTTATTGATTTACAAATATTGTCCCTGTTTTGCATCCCCAGAATTGATCATGCTGTATGATCATTTTAATATATTGCTGGATCTGATTTGCTAATATTTTGTTGGGGAATAGTTTGAGGAGAATAGGTGTTAGTTATTCTTTGAATGTTTGGTAAAATTCTCCTGTAAATCCATCTGGTACATGACTTTTGTTTGTTGCAAGTTTTTCAATGACTGCTTCAATTTCATCAGTTGTCATTGGCCTACTCAGATTTTCTGATTCTTCCTGGTTGAGTTTTGGAAGATGATATGTTTATAGGAATTTGTCTATTTTTCCCGTTGTCCAGTTTGTTGGCACATAGTTGTTCATAGTATTTGCTTACAATTTTTTGTATTTCTGTGGTGTCTGTTGTTATATTGCCTCTTTTATTTCTGATTTTATTTTGTTTCTCAATTTTATTTTGTTTCTCAATTTTATTTTGTTTCTCAATTTTATTTTGTTTCTTGATGAGTCTGGATTCATCAATCCTGTTTATCTTTGCAAAGAAGCAATGCTTGGATTCATTGATTTTGCACTGTTCTTTTTAGTCTATATAATTTATTTCTTCTCTGATAATTCTGCTTCCTCTGGGCTTTTCTTGCTGTTGTCTTTCTAATTCATTTAGTTGTAGGGTGAAATAGCTTATTAGTGCTTTTCTTATTTCTTAAGGTAGGTCTGTAATGCTATGAACATCTCTCTTATGACTGGTTTCACTGTGTCTCACAGTTTTGGTTGTTTGTTCATTTTCATTTGTTTCCAGGAAGATTTTAATTTCTTGATTTCATTGGTAACCCTTTCATTATTTAGTAACATGCTCTTTATTCTCTGTATTTTCAGTGTTTTTGAATTGTTGTTTTTTAATATATTTGATTCTAACTTCATGCCATTGTGATCTGAGAAGATGCTTGGTATTGTGTCAATCTTCTTGAATTTGTATAGTCTTGTTTTGTATCCTAACATATCGTCTGTTTTTTGAGAATGTTCCATGTGTTACTTGAGAAGAATGTATATTCTCTTGCTTTGGGGTGAAATGTTTGGTAAATATCAGTTAGATGCATCTGATGTAGGGTACCTGTGTTTCCTTGTTGTTGTTTTTTTGTCTGGGAGATCTATCCAGTGGTGTCAGGAGGATGTTAAAGTCCTCTACAATCACTGCATTGCTGTCCATCTCTCCCTAAAAGTCCATCAAGAAGTTTTTTGTTTTGGTTTTTTTATATTTTGGTGCTCCTATATTGGGTGTGTTTGTGTTTACAAAGGTTATATTTTCTTGGTGAATCATTTTCTTTAGTGTTATGTAGTTACAGCTTTTGTTTTGAAGTCTGTTTTGTCTGATACGAGTACCTCAGCTTTTTTTCCCTTGCCATTTGCATGGAATATTTTTGTCCATCCCTTCTCACTTAGTCTGTATCTTTTGTTCTGAGGTGAGTCTCTTATAGACAGCATATATGTGGGTCATGTTTTCTTATTAGTTCAGTCAGCCTATATCTTTTGACTGGAGCATTTAATCCATTTACATTTAAGGTTATTGTTGACTAGAGGCCCAGTGCACCAAATTCATGCATTGGGGGGGTAAGGGAGTCCTTCAGTCCAGCCTTCCCCCTATCACAGACTGGGAGCCCTCAGGGATGTCCTACTGATGGCTTAGGCCTGCTCTCCTAAGCCACAGTCTGGCCTCCCTCTGTGGGAGGTGACTGGGCTGATAAGGGGAAGGTGCCAACCCCATCACCCCGCTGCTGCTACTGCTAGCCGCTGCAGCCGCCAAGGTGTTTTCATCAACACAGACTCCAGTCCCTTCACCATGAAAAAAATGACAACTTTCTTTAGACATTTTTAAGATGTGTCTTTCATAGAATATCACATTTCTTTCTTTTCTTTTCTTTTCTTTTTTCTTATTCTCACCTGAGGATATGTTTCCATTCGTTTTTAGAGAGCTTGGATGAGAGGGAAAGACAGAGAGAAACATCAATGTAAGAGGGACACTTTGATTGGTTGCCTCCTGCATGAGCCCTGACCTGGGCCCCAACGGGGGAGGAACCTGCAACCTAGGTACATGCCCTTGTTCAGAATTGAACTTGGGCCCTGAGGTTGGCAGGCTGAGGCTCTGTCCACTGCACCAAACCGGCTAAGGCAGGATATGACATTTCTTAGCAACTCCAGCACTGGACCTTAGTTTTTTTCCTCCAGGAGTATGGTGGAAAAATCCTAGATCACCTTCTTGGATTCTTATTACTCAACTTACCAAGAACACTGAGTGGTGGCATATAGGGAGCTTAGCCAATGAGTGGTCAGAAAGTTGTTTCCTCTGCAGCTCTCTGGCAGAGGCCCCCCACCATCATGTCTGCTGGGGTGGGGACGTGCTCCTGGCAGTCACCTCATGGCTTGGAGCATGCCCCCAGTTCTACCATGTATCCACTGGGCTGAGGGTGTGCTGCCTGCCCAGATGCCCTCCCTCCCTCCGAGGCTGGGTGTGGGACACTGGCCTCGTTGCTGGGATGATGATGCCAGCATCCCACTCTGGCCACTATGGGTGCTGCCATATTTGTGATGGAGTGATGGTTAATTTGCATATTACCCTTTTATTAGATTAGATAGATATTTATTGCCACTTTTATTTTCTTTATGCCAATGATCCTTTCTCTCCTTTTCTTCTTAAAGCAGTTCTTTTAATGTTTCTTGTATTGCTGGTTTGATGGTAAAGTACTTCTTAAGCTATTTTTTTTGTTTCAAAAGCTTTTCATTTCACCTTCAATTTTGCTAGATACAGTATTTTTGGATTTAGGCCCTTGGTTTTTATTACTTTGAATAATTCATGCCATCCCCTTCTATTGAGAAGTCAGTTGGCATTCTAATAGGAACTCCTTTGTAGGTAATTTTCTGTCTTTCTCTTGCTATCTATAAGATTTTTTTATTTTATTTTTTTAACATTTGCTATTAATTCGATGTGCCTAGGTGTGGGTCTCTTGGGCTTCATCTTGATTGGGACTCTGTGCCTCCTGAACTCTTCCCTTTACCAGGTTGGACAAGTTTTTCTGTCATTATTTCTTGAAACAGGTTCTCTGTTCTTTGCTCATCTTCTCCCCCTTCTGGTATTCCTGTAATAGATATTCCTCTAATTTGGTATTTATTTCTACCTTGTCTTCCAAATTACTGATTGGATCATCCAATCTGCTTTTAATTCCTTTCGGTGTATCCTTGATGTCAGATATGTTATTCTCCATTTCTGTCTGGTTCTGGTTTATAGTTTCTGTTTCTTTTTTCATGCTGCTATAATTCCCACTGAGTTCCTTATAATTTGTACCAAGCTCCTTAAGTCTCATAGTTTGCCATTTCATTTAGTTCTTTTTCTGGAGATTCCTTCTTTTCCTTCATTTGGGGGTTGTTTTTTTGCCTTTCCATTTTAACTGTCTCTTTGTATGTGTTTCTATGTTTTAGGTAGAACTGTTATGTGTCCCAGTCTTTGTGGGATGGCCTTATGTAGAAAGTGTTTTGAGGGGTCCATTGGTGCAGTCTGATTTTTGTCCTGAGATGATGCTTTAGGAATGTCCCTTGTATGCATTATTTTGGGCTCTCCTGTTATAATTGGGACTTATCTGTTGATGCCCCATTCATTGGAGGGATCTCTCCTCTGACTTGCTGACAGGCTCAATCCCAACCTTGTTGTGACAGCTATTATACAGTTGCTGACAGAATAGAACTAGACACAACAAGACCAAACCCAAAACACCACGAAAATCAAGTTATGCAAAGCAACAATAATAGAAAAAACTAAGAAGGAAAAATAAGAGAAAGCAAATATAAAAAGAATACTGAAAGACATGTGGCCAAAGGCTTACAGGGGACATAAAGAAAAAGGGAAGAAGAAGAAGATGAAAAAATGGATATTTGGGAGCAAAGAAGAGGCTAAAAGAACTAGTATAGTAGGCAAGAAGAAAAGGAAACAGAAAAGAAAGGAAATAATAATGAATTTAAAATGTAGTAATAATGGATATATTAAGGTATAGATAGGAAAAGTAAAATAGAAAAAAAGAGAAAACAAAATGAGAAAAATTAATAACAAAAAGAGACAAGGAGAACAGAATCAAAGGAAGGATAAATTAGAGATATGCAAGAAAAAAAGAGAAGAAAGATAAAAGGGAAAAAGAAAAGCACAAAAAGCTACTCGTTCACACATACACACACACACACACCAAAAAACAAAACCACATATACACACTCAAAATTCTTTAGGTCCACTATTTGTGGAGCTCCCTGGATTTTGATCTGATGTTGAATCTGGTCCTTTGGTATGTCTATCCTGGACCTCCTGGGAGGTTCTCTGGTACAGGCCAATGTGATTCAATGTCCCTTTCTGGCCCTGGGCAACATTGTCCAATAGGTTGAAGCCCCTAGTAGTCTGGTTGGGAACTCCTTAGCCTAGAGGCTGGGTCTGCCTCAAGTCTTATGCCTTGATTGTCCCTGTTTTGAGCTGTTCTCCCTTTACCCACACAGCTGGGCTCTGTGGGAGTATCCTGATCTTGGCTGGGATGATTTGATCATCTTGTGTTGGAGGCAGTGCCAGTAGCTTGTATGAGAGGTGGCTGATTCCTTCCTCTCCTTCCAATGCTTCATCAGCTTTTCCTAGTTTGCTGGCACCTCCTCTCTGCCACCTGGATGGAGACAGATTTTCTGCCCCTTTCACTGCAGGTTGGGTCAGAAGCAGCTGTTTTGCTGGTGGGAAAGAGGACACCTCCCCTGTGTTCCAGGTGGGTAAGGCTGATCCTCCTTCTAGGACCTACTGTCCAGCCATCTTCTCACTAGCACAAGTTCCTCCAAGAAATAGAGGACCCCCAGATTCAATGTTGGGTGTGTCCCGCTGACCCCTCTAGTATAGGCTGGCTCTAAGCTATACTGCGTGGCCCTTCTCACGGTTGAGTAAGAGCTTCCCAGATTGCACTATGGGGGGTACTAGCACTACTTACTCTATCTAGGGATTTCAGCCCCAGCCTTCCACTGCTGCACCACTCCACAGTCTCCATAACCAGTGCCTTTAGGGCCTCCTCTCAGTCCCAGCACTCCCCTCTCACCTACAGATCTGCAGCCTCTTCAGTCTTCTTAGGTCCTCAGTTCTAATAAGTCCAAGTCAAGGGAGTCTACACCCTACCACCTCCCAGCCTTCAGCACAGTTCTGTCTCCTCGCCCTGATGGTGGAGTCAAGCAGCTGGCCTCTTGGGTGGTGGTGGCAGCACAGTAGAGGTGGTAGTAGGTGAATACAGAGCAGGGGCCAGAGTCCTGTGGGGTCAATGTCAGTCGCACAGTGGTGTCATGGAATCCAGACTGGATAGCCTATGGGTGCTCGAGGTCTAGCTGGTTGTGTGCCAGTAGCGCTGATGTCCTACCAGTTTCCATTGCAGACCCAGGGGTCCCACCAGTGTCGCTGTAGACACGCAGAATCTAGGTTGTGACCTTAGTGGGCACCTGGTGAAGCATAGTAATCTCCATGTTGTATAAAAACTGCTGTTTGAATAAAAACTGCTATTGTTAAATAGTCCCTTGTTCTGTAAACTCTGTCATTGTAAACTCTTGTCACTTTTAGACAGCCTCTTATTCTGTAAAATGACTTTTTTTTTTAGTTTGAATAATAGAAAAAGATAAACTTAACTGTCTGACCTTGCAAACCAGCTATCTAACATAATAGACTTAATACTGATGATAATTCTCATATTCTTATGCCAAGTGTTGTTTCATTCTGTATTCAAGGTTACAAACTGTCTGTAACAATAACCTACACCGAGCTCTTTGTGAAATCTGCAGACAAAGAGATCAAAAGATATAAATAGAGAGAACTTCCTCTGTGGATTGGTTCAGAATTTGACAGAGGTATTCTGCTCTGAACCCACGCACAATAAATGACTAATTAATTGGCTTGTTAAAGTGTCTGGGATCTAGCTCACTGATTTACGATACAACGTTGGGTCCTAGGAAAGGTGCACATGCATTTGGACACAGAATGTTGTGAGTGTGGGTAGTCGTAATTCTTGGCACCTAGCCACTGCCACTTCCTGCAGCCTCCTTCCAAGGAGGACTTTGGAAACCCTTCAAGATGGTGCTCTCTCCAAGCTAGAGCTGTGCCCAAGGGGTGGCTGTGCCAATAGCAGAGGCTCCTTCTGGCGGTAGTGCATGGGGTGCTATAGGTTTCCTTTGCAGGTGGGCTGGGTCTTGCCACTGACTGCTTAGTCTGGGTAATGTCTGGGGTAGAGTACGTGGGTCCTGTCTGGGTGGAGGCCAGACTGGGCACCTAACTGGTGCCACTCCCTGCAGCCTCCTTTCAAGAACCTTGGAAACCCTTCAAGGTGAAATTGTCTCCACGCCGAAGTCGCATGTGGGAGTGGCTGTGATGGTAGCAGGGCCTCCTTGAAGGAGAGCCCAAACTGCCTGTCCCTGAGACTCCCTGTGCGCCCACCCATCCACCTATGCACATGCATGTGCGCACACCGGCACACTCACCCTCACTCACACTCCCTCACTTAGGTCCTGCCGGCCACCATGTTGAAATCTCCTCTTGTTACCTTTTAAATTATACTTTATTGCATCTTTTTTAAAGCTTTAGGGATTGCGACATACAACCTTAACTTTCCACAACATCCTTGGAGTTGATATACAATCTGATGTAAAATGTAGAACTTTTGCAAACTGCATAGATTTATTTTCTGTCTACCCACTCATGGTTTTTATGGTTCCTTATTGATGTCATTTGTATTACATTTCTGTTCATTTTAAACCCCACAAGGTATTTTTTTTTCCTTCAAGCAATCGTGTATTTTATTTGGGTGGGGGGAGGAGGAATAGTCTTTTATAGTCAGTCACCCATACACAATTTGTGGTACTCTTCATTCCTTCCCAAAATTCTAAGTTTCTTTCTGATATTATTGCCCTTCAGCGTGAAAAAGAACTTTCTTTAGCATTTTTTATAGCATACATCTGCTCTGACTTCTTAATTTTAATCTTATGATGGATGGGTGAAGAAACATAGGGCTGGGTTATATGTGCTTGTTAACTTGGTGAAATAAAATGCTGTTGCCTTCAGCATTTCATACCAGTCATCTTGCTTTACTCTCATAAGACTTTGTCTGAAGATAAAATGTAAGAGGTGTGGGTGATCATTAAAAACCATCATCATACCAAATATCTCCCTGTACAACAGGAGCCAATATATCTCATTTTAACACCACACTAGGCCCTAAACAGAAATACTGTGTAAGATAAAGAACTCAACCACAGATGTGGGGCCTTGATTAAAGGAGCTTATTGCTGATTGCAGTGTTTTAAACTGGTTATTTGGTGGCACCCAAGAGGTTATTATGTTTCAGACAATACAGCTTTAAGAAAAGTAAAGAGATCTTGTAAAGTGGGTTAAAATATACTTATTTCAGGGAGAGTTTGGAGAGGAGAGAGCCCTCAAGATACCTCCATTATCTCTCTTGCCCTTTCCACCTTGTCCTTTTTACCCCTCTAGCCAGAAATCCAACCTGCCTACTCTGTTCCTCACACATACATCTTTGCAAGTTAAATCACAGGCCATTTTCCATAAAAGGAGTTGGCCAGTGGTCTAACAGTTTGATTTGCACAAAGCACACTGGTGCTAGAAAAAAAGACCCTGGCCAGTAGTAGCTCAGTTGGTTAGAGTGTTGTCCCAATACGTCAAGGTAGTGAGTTTGACGGGTCAGGGCACATACAAGAAACAACCAATGAATGCATACATAAGTGGAATAACAAATTGATGTTTCTCTTTCTCTAAAAAACAAACAAAACAAAAAAACAATAAAAATTTTGTTTTTTGAAGAAAAAAATGAAGTGGTTTTTGGTTCCATAATCAGTTCCTTGACCAAGAATACCTTGATCTGTGGTTTTCTATTTCATGACCATTTCTTTATGTATTTTCCTTGTTTCTCCTCTTTCATTTAAATGCTAATGCTTGGATGTTTTTCTCTCCAAACTCACTCCTTAGGTGATGCAGACATTCTCATAACATTAAATGCTATTTATGTGCTTTTGACTTCAAAGTTTAATTATCTGTCCTTGGCCTTTTCCCAGAACTCTAAAGTTAAGTGCCCAACTGCCTTACCTGATCTCCACAGGGATGCCTAATAAACATCTCAGATGTAATGTACTTAAATAGGTCTTGATTGTTTTTTCTTCCTCCAGTCTGCTTATCTCTATTTTCTTCATCTCAGTAAATGATACTACCTTCACCCAATTGCTTGTGCCAAAAACCTTGACATTTCTCTTTTTCAAGTTCAACTTCCAGCCCCATTACAAATACATTGAAGGCTGTTTGGCCTGTAGTTGTAATGACTAGTCACTTTTCACCTCCTAACTGCTATCATTTCTTATGAGGCGGTATACCATCTCCTTTTGCCTGAAAATCTTAAGTTATTTTCCTGTTTCTACCATTGCCTAATCCTTTTCTTAGAGTTTTCTACACAGCCAGGGTGCTCCTTTTAAAATGCAAGCCACACTATGTCATTCCCATTTCTTAAAATCTTTTATTGGCTTCCCAACATACTTAGAATAGTTTCTAGTATCCTTTCTATTAGAACTTACCTGACCTAGTCCTTAGCTTCGCTCTGAGCTTATTTCTTAGCTTTTCTTGTTCACTCTGTTCCAGTCACACTGGGCTTGTCTCTCCCTGTAATGTGCCAAATACATTCCTATCTCAGATCTTTGCACTTGGCTTTGAGCATGTAATGCTTCTCCCTAGGTCTGTGCAGGGCTCATTTTCACTTTATTCTCATGCCTGCCCAAAAAGCTGTCCCTAAACACCTCAAAACAGCAACACTCTCCTCCTTATCCCATATCTCAACATTATTTTCCTTAATGCATGTGTTACTACGTATTATATATACCCTTTAACTTTTTCGTTCGAGGTAACTGTACATTCATTGCTTTTATAATCTAAAGATATACAGTACACCTTCTCCTTACCCCTTAGAAGCACATCTATATAGCTGTGATGCAATGGCACAACCAAGAAATTGACACTGATACAATTCACTGATTTTTTTTCTTCAGATTACCAGTTTTACAGTGCATTTCTTTGTATGTATACAGTGGTACCTCAAGATACGAGTTTAATTCGATCCGTAACCTTGAGGCGTGGGAAACTATGAGATGCTCGAGTCACGGTAAACTGGTGGGTCGTGTGCAGCTGGCCGATCCACGCGATTACTCCTATCATAAATGTTGCTCGTATTTCAAAGCAAAAATCGTTCGCTCAACGGCTCGTATCTCAAAAATCTCGTATGTTAGGGCACTCGTATCTCAAGGTACCACTGTATTCAGTTCCATATAATTTTAACATGTGTAGACTCATGACCATACTATAGTCAGTACATAGAACAGATTAATCACAGGGATCCCTCATGTTACACTTTATAGGCATGGGTAACTGCTTCTTTCCATCCCTCTGTTGTTGTATTTTATTTTTGTCCGTTTGTCCTTTGAAGGTATGAGAATATTGTATGTTCTTCACTGCCTATAGAGTGCCTGTCATATCAGAAGTGCATAATATATATTTGTTAAATGTTGATTATAAGGCAGTGCTTTCTTGTGAAAAGGAATTTGCAGTGGGGAGCTTTGCTTTGTTTTTAGGGCACATATAGGATGTCAGTATTTTTTTTGGGGGGGTTGTGTCTTTTTTTAATATATTTTATTGTTTTTTTTTTTACAGAGAGGAAGGGAGAGAGATAGAAAGTTAGAAACATCGATGAGAGAGAGACATCCATCAGCCGCCTCCTGCACACCCTCTACTGGGTGTGCCCGCAACCAGGATACATGCCTTGACCGGAATCGAACCTGGGACCTTTCAGTCCTCAGGCTCTATCCATTGAACTAAACCAGTTTCAGCTGATTTTACTTTATAATCTTTCGCCTCAGCATTCTGTCCTCCCTCCTACTAGCCTTACATGCTGAAATGCCTCTGGCTCCAGCAGTAAAATTGTCTATTATTTGTAGTTTAGCTCAGGTTAGTTTTATGGTACAGGAGATAGGTGTCATGAGTAGAGGCACTAACAAGTTAATAGCTGGTTCGTGGATACCTGCTTAGATTTTCATGGGAGCCAAAACTCCTTATTACCTTTGCCCTCAATAGTTAGATTGGAATTAAAAGCTGTGACTAGTGCCTCTTCTCTGTCTTTTTCTGTTTCCAAATGATATCCCAGATATTAATTCCTAAGCAGGATTTATTGGGGTTAAATTTTTTCATAGCATGCAAAATGCATATTTTTGGTGTAGAACAAAAAGGATCCAGGTGTCTTTCGCTTCTCATGCTTACATGTTTACTTTGAAGGAATCAAGGTTGCTAACCGAGTAGAGGACAAAGGATCAGGTGATGCTGTTTCACTTGACAAAGTAACAGGCACAGCTCCTGAAGTGGGGCCACTGGTTACTCCACTGTACAAAAGGGACATCCCACCCTCCGAGACCTCCGCACTCCGTTCTGTGCTGAAGAAACCCTCTGTGCCGCTGTGTATAGAAAGCCTGCAGGTAAGTGTAGAGCTGCATTTCCTAAAGCAAATGGAATGAAAAGTCATTTAGTTCAAAGCAATACCCCTGAAATGTTAAATGTTATACCGGTTGAAAAGGAAAGGTCTTGCCCTATTTCCCCCCTCCTTTTAATCACTTATAGCACTGTGCAGTTTGTTTTCTTTTTTAAAAGGACATTTGGAATATAGCATACATAATTTAATATAGATACACTGTATTTTATAAGAGTTTCATAGTTCTTAATGTGGGAGTTTATTATTTCCATCCCAACTACAGTGGTACCTCGAGATACGAGTTTAATTTGATCCATAACCTTGAGGCATGGGAAACTATGAGATGCTCGAGTCCTGGTAAACTGGTGGGTCGTTTGCAGCCGGCCGATCCGCGTGATTACTCCTATCACAAATGTTGCTCGTATTTCAAAGCAAAAATCGCTCGCTTGATGGCTCATATCTCAAAAATCTCGTATGTTAGGGCACTCATATCTCGAGGTACCACTGTATTTGGTCTTAGAGATACCTCTTTTATAGGCATGCACCTTTCTCAGCCCAATAGATTGAAGGGAACTAGCTGGCATTTATTGAGTACTTTCTAGACTTCTGGCATGTATCATGTACATGTAGCCTCAGTCCTCTTAAGAAAGGTTTTAGCCCCGTTTTACATAAACTGAGGCTTGAGGGTAAAGGAACCCAGACAAACGTGATGTTGGCATTTATGATGGACTGTCCCTGCTGTGAGAGGATGAGAGGATTGGTCTGGAGTTAAAGTGTCTCATGTCAAATCCAGACTCGGGGGTTTTTAAGAACTGGGTAAATTATTTAGCCTTTTTGTACTCTAGTGTTCTATCTATAAAAAGGATAATATTAGAAACTACCTTACAAAGCTAAACTGAGGATTAAGTGGGATAATAATGTAAAATTAGCACCAGTGCCTGGCAAATGAGAGGTATAGTTTTGTGTTGTTGTTTTTCCAACCTGTAGGCATTTTAACATACAATCATGTCTACAAACTGTTTTTATAGCTAAAATGAACTAGACTACCTTTTATCTACCTGGGTAGATATTCAATTATAATTTAAAATGTTTTAATAATTTTCCTGGTTAAGAGCTGATTTAAGTCTCTGTTCAGTACTGCTCATTCATATCTTATTTGTTTTATCCTCAAAGAGACTTACTATCTTAATTGTATAACTTTTTTTTTAAATATATTTTATTGATTTTTCACAGAGAGAAAGGAAGAGGGATAGAGTGTTAGAAACATCGACGAGAGAGAGACATCGATCAGCCGCCTCTTGCATGCCCCCTACTGGGGATGTGCCCGCAACCAAGGTATATGCCCTTGACTGGAATCGAACCTGGGACCTTTCAGTCCGTAGGCCGACGCTCTATCCACTGAGCCAAACCGGTTTCAGCTGTTTGTATAACTTTTATTGGTTAATAGTGTTACATTGCAAGCATCAAGTTGTCCAAAATTGGGAGGTTTCTACAGTTGAAGTTTTTTTGCTGACTTATATGGTTTTAATTAAAAGTACTGTCAGTCTAAATTTAACAAGAATTTTGTTATATGAGTTCCCTTAATTCACAAATAATGATCTGGTTAGGAAAATGAAATGACTTAGGAGACAGTTGGTCAAGGAGGCTTGTTTTAAGGCAGGATCGTATTTTAGAGCTGGTACTGCTGTTGCAATGGGAGAAAAAGACTAGTTGCAGAGAACAAAGGCTGGTCAGGTTTGGGTGAGACTGGACAAGCAGATGGTGATTTGGATGATGATTACCCAGCCCCCAGCTCTGGCTCTCCTGCTCTGCTCCAGGGCCCTCCCTGTGTTTAGTCTTGTCCCGTGTTGTTCTTCAGCGTTCATACTGTCCCATCCTCACCCACTTGCCTTATAATCTTTCTTTGGAAAAGCATGGAGGGACAAATACTGTCCTCTTTCCTTATTTCTAATTCAAGAAGATACTAATGCAGATAGGAGATTTATACACTTACACTTCCCATGTTTAAAAGACAAAATACCCTAGTACTGTGGTCAGCAAACTGCAGCTTGCGAGCCACATGCGGTTCTTTGGCCCCTTGAGTGTGGCTTTTCCACAAAATGCCACGCACGGGCATGCACGTACAGTGCAATTGAATCTTCGTGGCCCATGCGCAAAAGTCGGTGTTCGGTTCTTAAAAGAAATTTCAATCATTGTACTGTTGATATTTGGCTCTGTTAACTAATGAGTTTTCCGACCACTGCCCTAGTATATCACTTACCATTCCTTCTTTTCCTGTTTTAATGCAATTCTTATACCTCAGGCCATTAAATCTGGTCACTCACAGTTTGCTTAGCTTTGCTTGCCAGATCAAAAATGAAGGAATGAATTTAGCCCAAGTTACAGATTTTCAGTCTTTCATTTTGGCCTAAAATACTATTTTTTCTTTGTGACTAATACTATGATGCATTAGTCAGATCAATTATGAAAGTAAAGGTGGTCTGCAGTACTATAGTTTCTACTCCTGGCAACAAAAAATTCAGTTGCTATTTTGAATCACTGTGTGCATGTTTATGTAAAATTCACTGATGTTTATTTTGTTTAGGAACACTATAACAACCTCTGTGACAATGGGACTCATCCAAACTTAATCTCAACTATTATAAACTGTTATAAAGAACAAAAAGCAGGTAAGAAATTCATGTTTATTTTGAAGCCCAAGAATATCATTGTCTTGTTATAAAAAAATCTGAAAGAAGGTATGATATTATCAATGACTTGCTAATGCACCTTGATGCTTCTAAAATTATGGAACTGAAGGATAGTTGGGAGAGATGGAATCTCTTTGGATGGTCTAAGAATTGATCCATCCATTTCATCGATCCATTTTTGCTTGATAGTGAAACTTGATATTCCAATCTTGTAAACTTCTAAGATATTCATGCAAAATTTACTTTAAAATCTATTACTGTAATTTAATTAGAAATTCTACTTATCTTTTTCATTTTGAAATTTTTCTCTACAGATTGTTATACAAAGAATAACAGAATCTAAGATGATAGATAAGAAAATAAGCTTATTTGTTAATACATTTCTATTTATTATTTATAGAAGGTCAAGAAAATTATAAGGTATCAGCTTCTATAAATATGAGGAAGAGGAAGAAAGTTACTTTTGGAGAGGACCTAAGCCCTGAAGTATTTGATGAATCTTTGCCAGCAAATACTCCATTGCGTAAAGGAGAAACACCTGTTCGTAAAAAGGATTTAAGTACTGTCAGTTCCTTGCCACTTGAGCAATCATCAGTTCCCTCGCAGTTGCCTCAACCAAATTTTGATGACAAGGGGGAAAATCTTGTAAGTGTGAAAAATGTGAAACAGAGTTGTTTATATTTTCATCAGACCTCACCTATTTTGCATGAACAGTAATTATACTTTGAAATCATGAAATAGATTAAATGATGTGTCATGGTATAAGTTAATATATTTTTCTAGGTAGTTGTTACCAGATTTCTCCTATAAAGGCAGTACTTCTGTGACTCATTGTATATTTAATAGATCCTAAGTGCTATGGATTATATGATATTTTGTGTGTCATTAAGAAAAAATGCTGAAAGTTAAACTGTGACACACCATCATCTGTATGATGTGCCAGTGGTCCTCTATCCCCAAACTGTGGTTTCAGTTACCCATGGGCAACTACAGTCTGAAATGTTAAATGGAAAATTCCAGAATTCAACAATTCATAAATTTTAAATTGCATGCCATTCTGAGTACCTCATTTCATCTCATCACATAGGCATTGCATCATCTCACATCATTACAGGAAGAGAGAGGGGTGAGTACAGTACAGTAAGATATTTTCAGAGAGACCATGTTTATATAACTTTTATTGCAGTTTATTATAACTGTCATATTATTATTAATTATTGTTAATCTCTCACTATGCCTAATTTATAAATTAAACTTTAATGTAGTATATGTAGTGTTCAGTATTATCCTGCGGTTTCAGACATCCATTGGGGGTCTTTGAACCTATCCCTCAAGGGGGCTATTATACTCAGATTTCATTTTTAAAAAATATATATATTTTATTGATTTTTTACAGAGAGGAAGGGAGAGGGATAGAGAGTTAGAAACATCGATGAGAGAGAGAGACATCGATCAGCCACCTCCTGCACACCCCCTACTGGGGATGTGCCCGCAACCAGGATACATGCCCCCGACCGGAATCGAACCTGGGACCTTTCAGTCCGCAGGTCGACACTCTATCCACTGAGCCAAACCGGTTTCGGCTATTTATGAACGTTTTGATGAATATTGATAAATTTCCATTGTATGTACAAATTTGGATTCACTGCAAGATAAATACATACCTTTGTAAATCCTAAATATTAATTATACTTATTTAAAATAGCTTAATAGGAGAAAAAGTTGAGTTGCAATTTTTTAGTTTATTAGTGAGATTTGAACATTTTTCACATGTGTATAGGCCCTTTGGATTTCTTCTCTAGAGAACTTCCTATTAGTCTTCCTTACCTATATTTTTATTTATTTTTAAAAATTTATTTAAACATTTATTTAATTTTATTGATTTTTTTTTAACTTTGTTTTAGAGAGAGGAAGGAAGGGACAGAGACAGAGAGAAACATCAATATTAGAGATACATTGATCTGTTGCTTTCTTTTCATGTCTGATCAGGGATCAAATGTGCAGTCTTCTGGTGCATGGTGTGATGCTCTAACCAACTGGGCCACACCAGCTAGGGTTTCTTACCTATTTTTATTGGGACCATCATTCATTCTTTCTCCTGCTATTATACCTTAATATATTTTGCTTTTGACTAGGGTAGGGTTAGAGGAACCTAATTTTACTCCCATGAGAAACAACTAAAAAACTGGAGACAACACAGAACAGTGGTTCTCAGAAATTTAACATCAGGCAGCACAGGATGGTAATCTCTGAGAGGGGAGTAACAAATGAGATGAACTTACGAGAAGCCCAACTCTTGCTTGAGCTGAATTTCTAGGCAGCATCATGGTGGGTTTACCTCAGTGGAACCTGGCTGTCTTATGAGTTGAGAAGATGGAGTTGGGGCCTGGGAAAATGTAGGAAGCTGGAGTTCACAGGGCAAAGTACTGGAGACGAGAGAGTGGCATAGAGAACTCTGGAGATTTGCAAAGGATTCCATTTGAGTCTTTTGCTCAGTGGTGGTCAACACTTGCTTGTGAGTAAACTGCTGGAGGCCAGGAGAGACTACCCAAATGGCTGGAACTCACAGACAAGAACAGTGTTCCTCCCACCAACCTGGGTAGAAACACTTTGTAATTCAAGAGGGCAGTGGCCATTCCAGAGAGTGGCACTTTATTAGTAGAGCAGAGTTAGACTAAAATACAGGCAACATTTAAAAGCTAACCATGAAAGGATCCAATGTGTATCCCAAGTACTTAACTGCATTGAGTAACAAAGCTCAAGAATAATGTGCAAAAATGGAAATAGACCACCAACTTACTCCATACACAAAAATAAACTCGAAATGGATAAAGGACTTAAACATAAGACGGGAAACCCTAAAAATCTTAGAAGAATCTATAGGCAGCAAAATATCAGACATAATGTAGCAGTAGCTTTACTGATAGCTCCTAAGGCAATAAAAACTAAGGAGAAAATAAGCAAATGGGACTACATCAAAATAAAAAGTTCTGCGCAGCAAAAGAAACCATCAACAAAACAACAAAGAAGCCCAGTGTATGGGAGAACATACTTGCCAATGTTATACCCAATAAGGTTTTAATCTCCAAAATTTATGGGGAACTCATACATCTTAACAAATAGAAGATAATCCCATCAAAAACTAGGCAAAGGACTTATTACATAGACACTTTTTGAAAGAGGATATACAGAAGGCCAAGGGACATATGAAAACATGCTCAAAGTCACTAATCATCCAAGAGATGCAAATCATATTGACAATGAGATACCATCTCACACCTGTCAGAATAGCAATCATCAACAAATCGAAAAATGACAAGTGCTGGTGAGAATGTGCAATGCTGGTGGGAATGCAGACTGGGGCGGCCACTGTGGAAAACAGTATGGAGTTTCCTCAAAAAATTAAAAATGAAACTCCCATTTGACCCAGTTATCTCACTTCTAGGACTATATCCCAAGAAATCAGAAACACCAATCAAAAAGATATATGCACCACTATGTTCATAACAGCACAATTTATAATAGCTAAGATTTGGAAACAGCCCAATTGCCTATCAGCAGATGAGTAGATTTGAAAACTGTGGTACATCTACACAATGGAATACTACACTGCTGTAAAAAAGAAGGAACTCTTACCATTCACAACAGCATGGCTGGACATGGAGAGCATTATGCTAAGCAAAATAAGCCAGTCAGAGAAAGATAAATATCTCATGATCTCACTCATTTGTGGAATATAATGAACAACATAAACTTAGGAACAAAAATAGATCCAGAGACAGAAGCATTGAATAGACCATCAAACTTCAGAGGGAAGGTAAGGAAGGGTTGATCAATAAGAGATCAACCAAAGGACTTGTATGAATGCATGTAAGCATAAACAATGGACACAGACACTAGAGGGTTAGGGCATGTGCTTGAGGTGGGGGTGGCCGGGGAACAGTCAGTGAGGGAAAAAGGTGACATATGTAATACTTTAAACAATAAAGGATTTTTAAAAATTAAAAAAAAAACAACAACATAACAATGCTCTGCAGTACCAAATGACATTAAATTCAGAGTGTCTGACATTCAATTAAAAATAGGTATGTAGGAAAAAATGCTCCATAATGAGAAAAGATTAGTGAAATTGAAGATATAGCAAGAAATTATTCACAATGAAACAAAAAAAGAAAAAAAAAAAGACTGAACAAAGAGCATCTGCAAGCTGGGAAAACTTTAGGTGGCATAATATCTGTTTAATTAGACACCCCAAAGTAGAGGAGAGACCAGGAACAGAAAAATATATTGGAAAAATAATGGCTGGAATATTTCCCAATGGGATAAAATGATAAACTCATAGATCCTATAAAGTCAACCAATTTTTAGCATGTGAAATATGAAGTAAAGTACACCATGGTTTAAGACCAAGGATAAATGGTCTTAAAAATAGTCTGGAAAAACAGACATATGACATAAAAAAGAAGAGAAGACATCGCAATGTGTGTACTTAGCAAAAATAAATAAATAAAAATTCTGTCACTTAGAATTCTATATCCCGTGAAACTTGTATCTTTCATCAATACAAAGGTGAATTACTTTTGGCTGGATGCTCCATGGTTAGAGCATCATCCTGTGTACCAAAAGGTTGTGGGTTCAATTCCCAGTCAGGGAACATATCCATTTTGGGTATTCGATCCCTCATTAGGGTGCAAGCATGAGGCAACTGATCTTTCTCTTTCTCTCCTCCCTCCCTCTTTCAAATCAATGCGAAACATCCTTGGGTGAGAATTAAAAAAAAGTAAAGGCTTTTGCAGACATGTGAAAGCTGTAATAATTTATTACTATAGCAGGTTAGCATTGTAAGAAATGTTCAAGGAGATTACTTAGTCAAAAGGGAAATGTTTCCAGATGGAACTCTGCACTTGTGAAGCAGTGAAGGGCACTGAAAATGTTAAATATGTAGTCAACAGACTGTTTCCTCCTCTTAATCTCTAAAAGGTAATCATTCAGAGTAAGAGTAACAACAGTTTATTGTTTGCTTTATAACCTATGTAAATAACATGGCATAAAGCCTGGGAAGAGTTCTTAGGCTATGCACAAAGTAGAATAAGTTAAAGATGCATACTATAAATCATAAACCACTTTAAAATGACAGCACAGATGTGTGGAATGCTGCTAAAGCAGTGCTTAGAGGAAATTTTAAAAAATTAAACCTGTATTTCAAAATAAGAGATGTCTCATTAATCTAACATCTTTTAAGAATTAGAAAACGAAAAATTAAAGCAAAGTAAGCGGAAGAAAGGAAGTAATAAAGATAAATGCAGAAATCAGTGGAATAGAATATGCAAACAATAGAGAAAAATTATTGAAATCAATAGATAGTGCTTTAGAAAAATAGTGTTAGTAAACTTCTAATCAGACTCTTCAGGGAAAAGAGAGATTACTCAAGTTACCAGTGTAAGGAATGAAAGAAGTATTATAACTATATGCTAACATATTAAAAGGATAATGGATATCCCAGACATTATGCCAATAAATTCAACATCTTAGATAAACTAGACACATTTCTTGAAAAACACTATATCAACCAAAGACATTTAAGTTGTAGTTAAACCTCACAAAGAAAACTGTCCAGATGATTTTACTAATGAATTCTATCAAACGTATATGGAAAATACAGTACTAATTCTACATACACTCTTCCAAACACTTTGAGGAGGTGGGAATACTTCCCAATTCATTAATGTCAGCATTATGAGATATCATAATCAGACATAAGAAAAGTATAGTCTGATATCTTCATAAACATAAAAATATATTAAAAGACTACATAATGATTAAATGAGATATATCCCGTGATGCAAAGATGGTTTAATATTTTAAAAACAATCTGTGTAGTTTACCATTTTAACACAGTAAGACTGAAAAGTCTTATGTTTATCTCAGTAGAAAAAACATTTGACAATATCCAGGGTTCATTTCTGATAAGACCTCTGAGCAAACTAGTGAAAATAAATTTTCTTCAACCTGACTAATTTTATCTGAAAAATCAAATTTACCATTAAAATGGCAGTTACGCTGGAAAGAAAAGATTTGACAATTATATTGCCATTTTACCTGAAGTTCCCTTGAATAATATTGTAATGTTAGGTTTTGTTTATTGATGGATTATCTTATTTACTTTTAAAGAAATTAGGACATAGGATTTTAAACCAAAAAATGACTTATTAGTGGATCATTATGATCACTTCCACTTAAGGGGTTTTTGGTTTTTGTTTGTTTTTTTTGGTGGATTGTAGTTAGTAAACATGGTGTCATTCAAGATAATTGGTAAATGTTATAAAATGCATTTTATATTTATATGCAATATCTTTTGTTTTGCCTTGACATTTTTTTCCAACCTTTTATTGGTTTCCCAACTTTATGCAGATTATAATTTCAACTACAAAAATAAATTCACTTTTGGGTGTCCCATGGCTTACATATTCATAGAATTTAAGGATGTCTAATTTCTATACTTTTTTCTTTGTTTAGGAAAATATAGAACCTCTTGAGGTATCATTTGCTGTTTCGAGTAAGTCTTCAATATCTGGGAATCTCTCAGGTAGTAACATTTATCTTATATTCATAAATGTTATTTGTAATGTCTGTGTATATGAAAATTAATTTCCTTATTTTCTTTTTAAATTTTTATTTTTATTAGAACAATGCATACTTGGTATAAAAAACAGTGTAGAAAAGCTTATAAGAAGCTTCTTACCCATCCATTTTAATTTAAAGTCCCACTTCATAATCATTCACATTTAACTTCCTTAGATGGGAGTTCCTTTTCCCAGTTAGCAAAGTGGAAATGACATAGATTGTAAGGGTCTTTCTGAAATATCCAAAATTATTCATCAACATTAACATGGCATGTTGGGCACATGTACTTTCCAAGGTCTGGCTTTTTTATGATTGTGACAAGGTGACAAGGCAACAAATACTGCTGCACTTTCCTGACAGACCGGAACTAGGCTGGCAAGCATGTCATGGGGAAAAACACTTAGGATGGAAATAATTATTTATACCTTTCCCCTGGTTGAAATCTTTTTTTTTTCTTTTTAAATATATTTTATTGATTTTTTACAGAGAGGAAGGGAGAGGGACAGAGAGTTAGAGACATCGATGAAAGAGAAACATCAATCAGCTGCCTCTTGCACGCCCCCCCACTGGGGATGCGCCCGCAACCAAGGTACATGCCCTTGACCAGAATCGAACCTGGGACCTTTCAGTCCGAAGACCGACGCTCTATCCACTGAGCCAAACCGGTTTCGGCTGGTTGAAATCTTTTAATGGCTTTTTGTTTGTTATGGGACACGAACCGAGCTCATTAGCACAGAATCCAAGACATGCATTGTCAAAGTAGCTAAAATTTGAAGCATTGGTCTATCAGATTCAAAAGCATATGCTCTTCATACTGCCTTTCATTTATATCATTAAAAGTAATCAAAATGTTCCTGAACTTTGTAAAGTAAGATATTTTTATTATCATCTTAATGCCCTTTATTACAATTTCATTGTACAAAATGTAGCTTGAAATAAATGGGATGAGTGAAAATATGAGTGTTTATAATATGATTTAATCTGTTATCTGAACAAGATAACATTATATATTCTCCATGGAAAGTGTCAAAAGTTTCTGAGTATTCAGTAAACTTATAATTTTAATATTTTGAGTCTCAAAATGTATTCCTAATGATAATTATGTTTAGATATGATAAGATAGTAAAAGCAAAGATGGGTATTCAAAAGAGAATATGTAGTATCTGAGAAATGGTGGATCTTAAACTGTTTTGTTAACTACCCTAATTTTGCTTGTGTTATATTCTTCAGATATGGATACATCTGTAAATAACCATGATAAAATACCTTCCTGTAAAGATGGTAGAAGAACACGAACCTCTAACAGAAGAAGCGTAAGTGTTTCTATTTGGCACAATGTTTTTTTTAATTTTTTTTATTTTGCATTAGATTTTGTCTTTTTTTGTGATTGATTATGGGTAAAATCTTGGCTTGAATGGTGTTATTAAGAGCTAATACTTTATCTTACCTAGCATGTCACCCAGGTAATGATGTTTCCTGTTTTGGTTTTAATTAATTCTATTAGAAGAAAAATCCAATAAAACAAGAAGCTTTCAGAGTTTGTGTTAATGTGGAAGATAATCTGTTTGAAAAGCTTTTTTGAAATCTGTGTGGTTTTATGGATTTTGTTGAGGTACAAAGTAGAAAAGAGTAGCATAATAAGCAGAGCTAGAAAATGGCATAAATATGATCTTTTTTTAAAACTACCTTGTTTTGTGTGTGTTTTTTAACATAGGTTTTCAATTATTTTCAGTATGAGTCTAATTTTCATTTAGTGCATATATTTTGGCATTTTATTAAATTACTAGGGGCCTAGTGCATGAAATTTATGCTCTGGGGCATGGGTGGAAGGGGTCCCCTCAGCCCAGCCTGCCCCTCCTGCATACTGGGAGCCCTCAGGCGATTGTTTTTTCATATAACTTAACTGCAAGCAGTTAGGTGCTAACTTGTAGATGCTCAATAAATATTTTGGTGAATGACTAAATCAACTAATACTTAAACTTTTTTTTCATATGATAATTGGGCTAAGTGCATATGCTTCTGGGTCCATGTTTGGTAGATCAGAAATTAGTAATTACTGTTTCCCTCAGGTGAGGTTAAGTTGATTAAAATACATCTAATGGAATTTGTGAATTTAGAGGAAAATATAAGAATAGTAAAAGAGCATGTGAAAGAAAATAAATGTGAGAGAACATGCATTAAAATGTAACTTCTTGCATTGTATGGTATTCCTACTTTAAATTTTCTTTATAGCAATTGATCAGTTTTGCAGAAGATAGTGTCTGCAACTTACTTAATACAGAAGCTCAGCCTTGCCAAGAAAAGAAAATCAAGAGGAGGAAATCCCAAGAAAGCAAACACACAAACAGAGTACAGCCTAAAAAGAATCCGGTGAGTGTGTGTCCAAGATGAGTAGAAGTGGTGCAATTTTTTGTTCTGTGGTTGGGGAAAAATGGAAAAAAAATTTTTGTTTCTTTAGTTAACATTAGACCAAGAGTATTAAAATCATCTTATTGTAGAATAGTAAGGGCCATAAGAGATTATATACTCAACTAGAGGCCTGGTGCATGAAATTCATGCATTGGTGGGGCGTATCCCTCAGCCCAGCCTGTGCCCTCTCCAGTGTGGGACCTCTCAGGAGATATCTGATTGCCGGTGTGGGATCGGGCTTAAACCAGCAGTTGGACATCTCTCTCACAATCCAGGACTGCTGGCTCCCAACCGCTTGCCTGCCTGCCTGTCTGCCTGATTGCCCCTAACCACTTCTGCCTGTCAGCCTGATCACCCCCTAACCACTCCTCTGCCAGCCTAATAGATGCCCAACTGTGCTTCCTCCTCCTGCCAACCCAGTCACCCCTGCTGGTCCGGTCACCCTCAGCTGCCCTCCCCTGCTGGCCTGGTTGCCCCCAACTACCCTCACCTACCGGCCGGTCACCCCTAACTGCCTTCCCCTGCTGGCCTGGTTGCCCTCCCATCTGCCCTCACATGCTGGCCTGGTCACCCCTAACTGCCTTCCCCTGCTGGCCTGGTTGCCCCTAACTGCCTTCCCTTGCTGGCCTGGTTGCCCCTAACTGCCCTCCCCTGCTGGCCTGGTCGCCCCCAACTACCCTCCCCTGCAGGCCTGGTTGCCCCCAACTGCCCTCACCTACCAATCTGGTCACCCCTAACTGCCTTCCCCTGCTAGCCTGGTTGCCCCTGACTGCCCTCCCCTGCCGGCCTCATCCCACTCAACTGCCCTCTCCTGCAGGCCTGCACTCCCCACCCCACCCCCAACTGCCTTCCCCTGCTGGTCTGCTCACCTCTAACTGCCCTCTCCTGCCTCTTGGTTGCCCCTAACAGCTCTCCTTTGCCAGTCTAGTTGCCCCTAACTGCCCTCCCCTGCAGGCCTGGTCCACCCCAACTGTGGTTCCTCCTCTGCCAGCCTGGTGACCCCCAACTGCCCTCCTCTCCTGGCTTTGTCACCCCTCACTGCCCTCCTCTGCCAGCCATCTTGTGGTGGCCATCTTGTTTCCACATGGGGACACCCATCTTGTATGAGGGTATGTTGGTCAATTTGCATATTATCTCTTTACTATATAGAATTCTTAATTACCCAAGGATCTCTTTGCATCTTCTTTCTTGCGTTGTGTAAATCTAGCACAGTGAGTCATTGCACTCAAATGTGAAATCAATTCTTATCTCTGAATCTAATCTAACCTAATCCTATTTGGGGAATCCTTTAACTTTCTGGACTGGGATGAGTGCACCCTCTGCACTGGTTTGACCTTGTTTCTGCCAGTGGCTGAATTGTTTTCCCACATTTAAGGAAGAGTTTGGAAACTAGCATTGAGTCATTGTGTCAAGGCCTAGCCTGAACCAGATGCCTTCACCCTCTTTCATGTATGGTATAACTGATCCTAGCTCCTCAACCCAGTTATTTGTCCCTCTCCCCTTCACTGATCTACATCTTCCTCTGCCATACCCCCAAGCTTGTTAATGCCCAAGCTTCTCTCACTTTTAATAATATACATTTATATGTTTTACTCTCCAATTCCAGCTTTATGTTCATTCTTATTCAGACTCCCTTACTGATATCCCTCTGCTGGTACTAATACAGTGGTACCTCGAGATACGAGTGCCCTAACATATGAGATTTTTGAGATACGAGCCGATGAGCAAGCGATTTTTGCTTTGAAATACGAGCAACATTTGAGGTAGGAGTAATTGCGCGGATCGGCCGGCTGCACACGACCCACCAGTTTTACCGAGACTCGAGCATCTCATAGTTTCCCACGCCTCAATGTTATGGAACGAATTAAACTCGTATCTCGAGGTACCACTGTAATCTTCTGGCCCCTTTGTTTACTCTTAACCTTTTGGATGCCACTTAATTTCCCATGTTTCCTTATTTATTCTAAACCATGTGAATTATTTTCAACCACACTTGTTAGTAACTTCAGCTCTGCATCCCTTTCATTTCACGTCTCCTCTGGACTAATCTAACCACGATCTTCTCTCCCATCTAACATCACTCCTGGAGAGACACACAGATGCTTCTGCAAATCCAGTTTTACATATTATCTGAGGTTTGGTCTTATTCTCCACCACTGTGCCACTTCACTTTATTTTTTCAGTGCATCTGTTGAGATCTTGATCTCACCATCTCAGAAACATTCAACATCATTGAGAACATTCTTACAGTCTATGTTAAAGGTTTATTTTCTTCCACCTATCTTTAGATGTTTCTGTTACCCAGAGTTCTACTCTTTGCCCTTCCAAATTTGTATTTTGTGGGTGATTTTTATATGCAGCATAGTTGGTTGATAACTCCCAAATTGTTCTGATCTATAAACATTAAGTTCCACTGCCTACTAGATAGCTCTTCTTAAACCATCCTACAAACACCTAAAAAAAATTAACATTTCAAAACTAATAAACTCTTCAATTTCACCCCAACACACACCTACCTCAAACAGTCAGTAAACTTTTATGCTTCATAAAACAAAAACTGCCTCCTTTCTTGGTTTAAATATGGCACAATCACCCCCAAGTCAGGAAAACCAGAAGAAACTGAATGTTTTCCTGGTTCACTTACTATTTGAGGTCATGGACTCCTTTGAAAGATCCCTTTGCTGAAAAAAATACTTGTCCTTTTTTTGTTTTGTTTTTTTAATTCTCACCTGAGGATATTTTTCCATTGATTTTTAGAGAGAGGGAAAGACAGGGAAAAACATCCATGTGAGAAAAACACATTGGTTGATTGCCTCCTGCAAAGCTTGACAAGGGCCCAAGACATGGAGGAGCCTGTAACTGAGGTACAGGCAGAATTGAACGTAGGACCCTTGTATTCTGCAGGCCTACGCTCTCTATCCACTAAGCCAAACTGGCTAGGGTGGTGGCCAGCAAACTTCGGCTTGCAAGCCACATGCAGCTCTTTGGCCCCTTCAGTGTGACTCTTCCACAAAATACCATGTGCAGGCACGCACATTCAGTGCGATTGAAACTTCATGGCCCATACGCAGAAAACGGTTTTTTGGCTCTCAAAAGTCATTTCAATCGTTGTACTGTTGATATTTGGCTCTGTTGACTAATGAGTTTGCCGACCATTGGACTAGGACAATATACATAAGTTTAAAGATAGCATTCATCTTATTGCATTAGATATTAGTATTCCTCATACTCTTTAAAAAAAACACTGTTTCAAAGAAATGTGTACCTACTTTTTTAATAAAATCAGTAGCCAGAAAGTTCAAGAAGGGTTGAGCATTAAGTTTTGTTCTAAGGACTCCACTGCATCAAAAAATTGAGGTAATAAAAGGGATAGGTTTGAAATAGCATTGAAAAGAGGAAGGAAACAAGGAGGGATAATAAGCAACAGATGACAGCCTTCAGTGAATTTCTGGAGGACAAAGCAGATGGGAGCATGTTGACAGATAAAATGGAAAGATTTACAGCCCAGAATGTGCCAGGAAGGAGCTAGAGAGGTGCTGGGAATCCAAGAGACTGGGCCCAGTATTGGAAGGTACAATGGATGGTGAGAGTGAGAAGTGGTAGTGAAAAACAAATTAATTGATGTTCTTTATGTGAAACAATTTACACCTGTTGGCACCCCATCCCCATCTCCCACCCTGAAGCTCAGAACAGATGTCATATAGGTTAAAGCCTTCTGGCATTTGGAAAAGCCTGCAGTTAACACTCCTCATTCTCCCTATCCCACACAGAAGTTACTAGTGGAATTACCATGCAGGAAAGAGACTGAGCTGGAAAGCAAAGGAAACCCATACCAATTTCCAGTCTTCTCCTATGCAAGAATCAGACAACTAAGTAGAACCAAGAACATGAAAGACCAATATTAAAAAACTGAAAACTGACCCCAGAAAGAAATGTTATTCAGAGAATGTAAGGAAATATTATTTAAAAAGCAAATGTTCTAATATCCTCACATTTAAGAAAGTATATACTCAAACTTAAAAAGTATAAAACTATGAAAGGGGATGCTATGAAAAAGGAGCAGAGAAAAAGTATTTGCAAAAATATAAAATTTAGCAGTTGGACTAGAGAGTAAAATTAAGGAAAGTCTCCCAGAAGGTAGAGCAGAGGAGAGAGAGACTAGTAATGAAAGGGAAGACCAGTCTAGGAGACTTCATGGGAATCTTAGAACAAGAAAGTAGCCTGGAAGAAATTATCAAAATTTCTTTGAACTGAAGAAAGGAATGAAAAAAAAAAGGTCAGCACTTCAACAAATCATTGTGAAATTAAACAATAAAAATAAGGAGAAAAATGGACTTTTCCTACCAGGAAACAATAATCAGAGTGGTACCAAGTTTCACTGCATTCTGAATTCTGAGAGATAATTCAACATGGCATTTAAAGCTATGATATAAACTTAATTTCACCCTGATATTCTAAACCCAGCCAAATATAATTAAGTGTAAAAAAAAATTTTTTTTGGACATTTCAAGGACTTTGGAAGTTTTTCTTTGGGTATTTCTGGAGATGCTACTTAGCAAAATGAAGTAAGCTTGAGACTTCAGGACTCCATGGATCTAATAATACAGGAGAGCCATGGAAAAAAAAAATCTCTGATTTAGCCTTTCAGCCAGCCCAAGAGAGCAGCCAGTCCAAATTTGTGCAAGAGAAAAAGGTGCTCTAGGAAGTGGTTTCTGAAGGGAGAAACAAAGAACCTGTGATTGAGAAAATGGAAAGTGTGCCATATGACAAAAAGAAGGTAGTTTTATGTCATTTCAAATAAAAGTTTGTGTACAAAAGTTTTGGAGCAAATATGATTTCAGTCAAGGAGGTGTGATGTGAGGAAAAATATAGTTGATAGTGCTTGAAACCATCTACAGGGGGCACCAGAGGAAAGGAATATGATTTCTGTCCTTGACAGAATAATGGAAAATGTTTATACAGTTGTAAAAATGTAGATGCAGTTTGTTTTCAACTAAGGGCAAAGTTTTAACAACTTGATTGTGTATAAGATGATCTAAGTTCAGGTAAGAGCAGAAGGTGGAAGTAGGAAGAAAGGATGGAAGTGAAGGTATTAACACTAACGTGGTTTAATAGTGCAGGTTCTAGAGCCAGATAAACCTGGGTTCTGAATCTTACTGCTTCCTAGCACTGGCACTGTGGGCAAGATCCTTGATTCTTCTATTGGTTTTAAAATGGAGGTGTTGTACTTATTTTATAAGCTTATTAGAGGCCTGGTTTATGAAATTCATCATAATTTCAGAGGCCTGGGGTGGAGGTGTGGAGGGATATCCTTCAGCCCAGCCTGTACCCTCTCCAATCTGGGACATCCCTGTCATAATCCCAGACTGCTAACCACTTGCCTGCCTGGCTGCCTGATTGCCCTTAACCACTCTGCTTGCCAGCCAGATAGCCCCCTAACTGCTCCCCTGCCAACCTGATAGCCCCCTAACTGCTCCCCTGCCAGCGTGGTCGCCTCCAACTGCCTTCCCATTCAGGCCTGGTTGCCTCTAACTGCCCTCCCCTTCTGGCCATCTTGTGACAATGTGGGGGTGGCCATTTTGTAACAATGTGGAGTGGCCATCTTGTGATGATATGGGGGCAGCTATCTTGTGGTGGCCATTTTGTGATGTGAGGCAGCCATCTTCTGATGACGTGGGGGTGCCCATCTTGTGACAATGTGGGAGCGGCCATCTTGTGATGACATGGTGTGGCCATCTTATGATGTGAAAGTGTGGGGGTCAATTTGCATATTACCTCTTTATTATATAAGATAGTGAATAGTAAATGAGTTAATACATATAAGACACTTAGAACAATGCCTGGCCACAGTAAGCACTATGGCTGGAACATTATCATCTTACATATTAGGAGTTTAAGATGTTTTGAAAAGATGCAAAGAAATACAAATGTAAATACAAAGGTAACCAATGAAAGAACCAAACTAGTCAGAATCCAAGATGGCGGCATAGGTAAACACCTACACTGCTGCCTCGCACAATTTCAAACCTACAACTAAAAGACAGAACGGACATCATCCAAAACCACAGGAAACCTGGCTGAGGGGAAATTCTACAACTAGAAGGAAAGAGAGGGACTCACAGAGACCCAGAGGAGCTGCAAAAAGCTGAGGTATGGAGACGAGCGCTGAGAGAGCAGGTGCCGGAGTACCTGGCTGGCTTTCTCTGGCGGGAGGTAAATGGAGACTCCCAACGGCATTGAACCCCTTATCCTACGACACTAAACCCCAGATCCAGCCGAAACTCATATGGGGGGAGTTTGGACTGTAAAAAGGGAGAAGTGCATGGAAATTTAGGGGAGTCACAAGATCGGAAGTCTGGTGGCGCACACAGCCCTGCGCGCAGGGGACAGACTGCTGATTGTGCCACTGGCTTTTGCGAGTGGGCAGGAGACAGACCCTCCCAATTGTGCCATTTCTAACTTCTCTAAACCCCGGTTTCGGGCGAAACCCTGGGGACCCAGATTCATATGGTCCCAGAGCGCAGGGGAGCCAGAGGGGCAGCAGTCTGGAGGCACTGCGAGAAAGCTTTCGTGCCCAGGGACCGCTCCAGCAATTACCCAGTGAAGTGAGACTCAGGGGCTGTGGAGGGCGGGACTGACTGGAAGGCAAGGCGGTCCCTTAAGCCCTGAGACTCCACCCATCCCAAGCTCAACAGGGAGGCTTTTGCAGATTCGCAAGTCTCATATCATAAGGCTGAATCCAACACAGAAAATGTTGAGACAAGGGAAGGGATCACAAACAAAAGAAATGGAGGAAAAGAAATGACTCAACGTGATGAATAGCAAGAACCTACAACCAAGAATACTCTATCCAGCAAAGCTATTATTCAGAATTGAAGGTCAGATAAAGAGCTTCACAGATAAAAAGCTAAAGGAGTTCATCAACATCAAACCAGTAGTATATGAAATGCTGAAAGGTACTCTTTGAGAAGTACCCGGCTCCCACCCTTCCCTCTACCATTACCTTCCTCCCCTTGACCTCATCCATAGGTGTATGATTTTTGTCCAGTCTCTCCCTGCATCCCCTCACCCCTTTCACCCTGAGAATTATCAGTCCACTCCTTTTCTGTGCTCCTGGTTCTATTATATTCACCAGTTTATTCTGTTCATCAAATTCTTAATTCACTCTAATTTTTAGATTCACTTGTTGATAGATAGGTATTTGTTGTTCATAATTTTTTTATCTTTTACCTTTTTCTTCTTCCTCTTCTCAAAGAGTACCTTTCAGCATTTCATATACTACTGGTTTGATGTTGATGAACTCCTTTAGCTTTTTATCTGTGAAGCTCTTTATCTGACCTTCAATTCTGAATAATAGCTTTGCTGGATAGAGTATTCTTGGTTGTAGGTTCTAGCTATTCATCACGTTGACTATTTCTTGCCACTCACTTCTGGCCTGCATATTTTCTGTTGAGAAATCAGCTGACAATTGCATGGGTGCTCCCTTGTAGGTAATTAACTGTTTTTCTCTTGCTGCTTTTAATATTCTCTCTTTGTCTTTTGCTCTTGGTATTTTAATTATGATGTGTCTTGGTGTGGTCCTCTTTGGATTCCTTTTATTTGGGGTTCTGTGTGCTTCCTGGACTTGTAAGTCTATTTCTTTCAGAAGATGTGGGAAGTTTTCAGTCATTATTTCTTCAAATAAGTTTTCAGTATCTTGCCCTCTCTCTTCCTCTGGCACCCCCATAATTCTGATGTTGGTAACTTGAAGTTGTCCCAGAGGCTCCTTAACATTATTTTCACATTTTTGGATTCTTTTCTCTTCTTGCTTTTCCAGTTGAGTGTTTTCTGCTTCTTTATATTTCAAATTTTTGACTTGATTCTTGCCTTCCTCTAGTCTGCTGTTAGTTCTCTGTATAATATTTTTTATTTCAGTCAGTGTATATTTAATTTCTAGTTGGTCCTTTTTCATCTGTAGTTGGTCCTTTTTCTTCTCCTCTTGGGTCTTGCTAAATTTATCCATCTTTTCTAGGAAATTCTTGAAAAACCTTATAACTGTGGTTTTGAACTCTATATCCAGTCATTTATTTTTTCTACATTTCTTTCCTTTGTAATCTGTTCCTTTGTTTCCACATTTTCACTATGCTGGGAGAACTTCTGTATTAGATTCAGCCTTATGATACAAGACTCGCAAAACTGCAAAAGCCTCTCTGTTGAGCTTGGGAGGGGTGGAGTTTCAAACTGCCTTTCCTTCCAGTCTGCCCCGCCCTACACGGCCCCTGGGTCTCACGTGTCTCCTGGTAACTGCTGGAGCCGTCCTTGTGCACACTCGAGGTGCCTCTAGACCGCTGCCTTTCCTGTTCCCCTGTGCTCTGGGACTGTATGAGTATGGGTCCCCAGGGTCTCGCCCGAAACTAGGGTTTAGTGGAGTTAGAAGTGGCACAGTTGTGAGGCTCTGCCTCCTGCCCACTAGTGAAAGCCAGCAGCACAATCAGCAGTTTGTCTTCTGCACGCAGTGCTGTGTGCACCACCAGACTTTTGCCCTTTCGCGGTTTCCCTAAATTTCTATGCACTTCTCCCTTTTCACAGTCCAAACTCTCCCTGTATGAGTCGGCCAGACCTGGGGTTCAGTGCTGTAGGATAAGGGGTTCAGTGCAGTTGGGAGTCTCCCATCTCCCTCCTGCCAGAGGAAGCCAGCTGGGCAATCTGGCACCCGTTCTCTCCACGAGTGCATCTCTGTGCCTCAGCTCTTTGCAACTCCTCTGGGTCTCCGTTAGCCCCTCTCTTGCCTTCTAGTTGTAGAATTTCCACTCAGCCAGCTTTCTTGTGGTTATGGATGATGTCTGTTCTATCTTTTAGTTGTAGTTTTGAAATTGTTGTGCGAGGCAGCACTTTAGGTGCTCACCTATGCTGCCATCTTGGTTTCCTCTCACATCAATATTTCTCTCTTCCCAGAATTAAATTTAATAACTGCACTGCAGATAAATTATTAAGTAGTTTTTTTTATTTTTATAGAACCAGTATTTTTTTATCAATTATTCCCCACCTTTGCCTCTCATCTACTTGTGCTTATTAAAGATCCATTTTATTTTGACCTATTCATTTTAATCTTGAACATATCTGATTGTACCAGCTCAATCAGCTTTGTGTTCTCTTCAAACTTGGTGTACATACCTCTTGTTTCTTCATCCAGATCTGGGGAGAAAATGTCCCCTTCTCCCCCCCATGGATTGCAGTAAGTAACTCCTGAAATTAATGCTGAGTCATCCTAACTACCGCATGGTTACAAATACCTCGTGTCTTAGGTCTGTCCAGTGTCTCTAATCTATTTTTTACTTATCCTAAATTTATTTTGGCAATGCTTTATGGCAATTCAAAATGTTTTTGCTACAGTTTGTTCATTGAGTTCTGCTTTATATTTTATTTGACCCCCTACCCCAAATCAGATTTCTGAAATTTAAGTAAGATGAATGGTTTTAAGTCTTTCAATAGAAATTAAAGGGTCAAAATTGTATATGATGCTATATCTTTCTCATATATGTTTTAAAACATTTTCTCAGGTTTTAAAAAGTTGCCGAAAGAAGAAAGAAAGAAGAAAGAAAGGCATTGAGAAGACTCTGTATGGGGAAAGAGAAATTGCGTCTAAGAAACCACTTTTAAGTCCTATTCCTGAGCTGCCTGAAGTCTATGAGATGTCTCCTTCAGTTCCAGGCGTCCGCAGGAAGTTTTCAGGTCTCTTCTCTTCACCTTCTTTGTTGCTGTTTCTCTTTATTTTTTCCCCTTTTCCCGTTCACCATGTAAATTGTAAATAAAGAAAAAAAACAGCTTTTCATCTTACCACAAGCATGTTAAGGAAGGCAGTAGTGTATAACTTTTACATCACTTAGACCCTTTCAGACTTTGATGGAAGCTCTAGATTCTCCCCACAAAGAAACTCATATATTGTTAGGAGAAATACTTTTTTCATCCCGTTTCTTTTTCCTTTTTAAAGCATTTCATTACAGTACAATGAATTCTGTTTGGTGGTATAGTCTGTCATTAAAAGTGCATGAGGTGATAGCTCAACACTAAATACATCTAATATGAATTAAGGATAATAGTTAAAAAAATATACTTGCCCTGCATTTCAGTAGAGTTGGCCCTATTAAGCATCTTCTGTAAAGCCATTTTCAAATTGATTACTTTGAAAGCTTTGTTTAAAAGCAAAGACGGAGTTGCTAAATACTCTAGTTAGGTAAAAATTGAATTTGCATCTGCTCTTTAATGTCAGGGTTTTAAATTAACAAAACTTGCTACAAATAATAAGAGTATGTGTTCATTTGTGTTAATTTTGTAAAGAATCATTTTTAAAATACCTACCTTTGTCAGTCATCCAGTATTTTTAGCCTGCATTTCTTTTGCAACATACTATATAGGATTTATAACAGATTCAGGGATGAATATGGTACATGCCACTTTCAACTCTTGGCTCCTACCTCCTTTTTAATTTCAGGAAAGCACAAAAGTTTAAACACGGAACCCATCCAGTCACACACAGGCTCTTCCAGCCCCAGGCACCTGCAAGGCAGCGATTTCCTGTCTCAGCCTTTCAGGTGGTTTGTCTTGGGACAGGGGGTGGCCAAATGCTGCTCTCCTTATGATTTAGCTGAGCCTACTGCCTTTCCAAGGAAACTGTTCACATTACACCTTCCCACCTGGTTTATAGTGATCTTTCTGCCTCCATTCCCTGCAAATTGCGTTCCCCATGAGACTGAAAATGAAGTCTTATCCCCAGTTCCTAAGCAGTTGTTGTTTTTCTTTCAAGAGGTTTAAATAATGTTGGTATTTTTTTTCTGTCTTGCATCTTGTTAGAGAATTTGTGTGTTTCTTAATACCTGAAGCAATTTTTAAAAATCTATATATAACCAACTGTTAAAAGGATTTAAAGGAGTTCCCTCCCTTCCTTCCTCCCTTCTTTTCTCCCTCCTTCCCTCCCTTCCTTCTTTTCCTCTCCATGTTTCTCTCCATTTCTCTCTCTCATCCTCTCTCTCACTCTCTGCCTGTCTCCATTTCTCTCGCCTACTTTTTCTTGAGTATTTAATTTCATGAACAATACATGAGTATCCCTTTTTGAAGTTGTGTAAAGAGTCCAAGGGACGTATTAGTGGATGGCACTGAGTGGACCCTACCCTTTGTTAATCTCTAGCTTTACAGGACATGATTTGAAGTACTCAAAACATCCTATATAATAAAAGACTAATATGCAAATCTACTGAATGGCAGAACGACCATTCGCTGTGATGCGCACTAATCACCAGGGGCCAGATGCTCAATGCGGGAGCTGCCCCCTGGTGGTCAGTGTGCTCCCAGAAGGGGAGCACGGCTCAGCCAGAAGCTGGGCTCATGGTTGGCGAGTGCAGCAGTGGTGATGGGAGCCTCTCCTACCTCCACAGCAGCGCTAAGGATGTCTGACTGCCAGTTTAAGCCATCAGTCCAACATTCCCTGAGGGCTCCTGGACTGCAAAAGGGCGCAGGCCAGGCTGAGAGACACCCCCCACCCTCAGCTGCCAAGTGCACAAATTTTGTGCACTGGGCTTCTAGTGCATATATCTGCCTTTCAAACAAAATTTTTTGTAGATTTTTTTTTGTTCAGCTTATGTTATATATGTCTGCCAGTTTGGTTTTGTTTAGAACATTTTTATACTCATTTGACTGATAAATTAAAACATTATATGAGATATTAGAGAGATGGTATTTCATAGTATTGAGATTTAGAATAAATAAGGCTTGCCTGAACTCATTTGCACTATGTTACGTAATTTGAGGACCATAACAAGGTGTTTTCACCCTTGATTTTTTCCCCCCTGTGATGTCACACAGTGTGCTGAAAACACATGTCAGGCTCCGTAGGGCACAAATTTCCTGGAGGAGGAATTTTAGTCAGTGATTGAGGCAGAAGAGATTTTTAGACTATTAAAATAAAAATGGCTCTATTTGAGAGTACAGTTCAGTTTATGTTAATTTTTTAACACAGGGCATAGAACTGAGTGTCTTCAGGGAGTACCCTTTTAGGGAAGCCAGTAAGTCCCCTAGAATTCCAAGTTTTCTTTCCTCAAATTGATCCTCAATTTCTTCTGCTAAAGGTAGATTGTTAAAAAAAAAATTTTTATCTTTATACAACTATTCAGGGGAAACATTGATAGAAAAGTTTCAGAAACAGAACATTGCCCATTTTCAGTAATTCATTTTTAGGGAAATGGGATATGTAGTTAATTGACCTTGTAGTGTGGCAAGTACATTAGAATGGAAGCAATTTAAGACACAGTTCTTATTTTCCTCGTCTGAGGATTTGTGCCAATTAATTTAAGCATTAACTACATATTTTCTTCTTCTTTTTTTTTTTTTTTTATAAATCTTCATTGTTCAGATTATTACACATTGTTCCTCTCTTTTTCTCCCCATATCTCCCCTCCACCTGGCTCCCACCCCAACATTTGCTCTTATCTCTCCCACATTGTCCTCATCTATAGGAGTATAATTTTTGTCCAGTCTCTCTCTGCACCCCCTTCACCCACTTCCCCCTGAAAATTGTTAGTCCACTCCCTTCCTATGTCCCTGATTCTATTATATTCACCAGTTTATTCTGTTCATCAGATTTTTAATTCACTCAATTTTTAGATTGACTTGGTGATAGATATGTATTTGTTGCTCATAATTTTTATTTTTACCTTTTTCTTCTTCCTCTTCTTAAGAATACCTTTCAGCATTTCATAAAATACTGGTTTGGTGCTCATGAACTCCTTTAGTTTTTTCGTATCTGTGAAGCTCTTTATCTACCCTTCAATTCTGAATGATAGCTTTGCTGGATAGAGTATTCTTGGTTGTAGGTTCTTGCTATTCATCACGTTGACTATTTCTTGCCACTCCCTTCTGGTCTGCATAGTTTCTGTTGAGAAATTAGCTGACTATTGTATGAGTGCTCCCTTTTAGGTAACTAACTGTTTTTTTCTTGCTACTTTTAATGTTCTCTCTTTGTCTTTAACTATTGGTATTTTAATTATGATGTGTCTTGGTGTGATCCTCTTTGGGTTCCTTTTGTTTAGGGTTCTGTGTGCTTCTTGGACTTGTAAGTCTATTTCTTTCAGAAGATGTGGGAGGTTTTCAGTCATTATTTCTTCAAATAGGTTTTCAGTATCTTGCCCTCCTCTTCTTCTGGCACCCCCACAATTCTGATGTTGGTACGCTTGAAGTTGTCCCAGAGGCTCCTTACACTATCTACACATTTTTGGATTCTTTTTTCATTTTGCTTTTCCAGTTGAGTGTTTTCTGCTTCTTGGTATTTCAAATCTTTGACTTAATTCTTGCATTCCTCTAGTCTGCTGTTAGGTTTCTGTATAATATTTTTATTTCTGTCATTGTATGCTTAATTTCCAGTTGGTCCTTTTTCATCTCCTCTTGGGTCTTGCTAAATTTATCCATCTTTTCTAGGAAATTCTTGAAAAATCTTATAACTGTGATTTTGAACTCTATATCCAGTCATTTGTTTTCCTCCATTTCTTTCGTTTGTGATCTGTTCCTTGTCTCCCCATTTTCGCTGCTTCCCTGAGTTGGTAGAATGGCTTTGTGTCCTATATGGCCCAGGATCTCCGCCTCCCCAGTTATATGAGGTGGACTCTCTTCGTGCACCCCTTTGTGGACTGTGTGTACAGCCTTGCTGTAGTTAAGTCTTGATTGTTGTTGGTATCACAGGGGTGAATTGACTTCCAAGCCAATTGGTTGTGAGGATCAGCTTTGTCAATGCATGGAGAACTTCTGTGTTGGACTCCACCTTAAGACTTGCAAGATTGCAAAAGCCTCTTTGCTAGGCTTGGATGGGGTGGAGTCTCAGGGCTGAGCAGACAGTCTTGGCTTCCCATTAGCCCCTGGTCTCAGTGTCCCTCGGTAGTTGCTGCAACCCTCTCTGTGCAAAGGTGCGTGCGCCTCCAGATCTCTGCCTTTCCGGCTCCCCTGAGTTTCTGTGCGCTCCAGGGACCCGTATGAGTCTGGATCCCCAAGGTCTCACTCGAAACTGGGGTTTAGTGCTGTCCGACTTAGGTTTCAGTGCACTTGGGGAGGTTCTGTCCTCCTCCTGGTAGAGAAAACCAGTGGCACAATCAGCAGTCAGCCCTCTGTGTGCGTACTTTTGCACACATCTCCAGACCTCTGTCTTTCACGGCTCCCCTAAGTTTTCCTGCACTCCTCCCTTTTCACAACAGTCCAGACTCCCCTGTATGAGTCTCACCCAGAACTGGGGTTCAGTGCATTTGGAAGTGGGGTTTGGTGCATTGGGAGTTTCTGTCTCCTTCCTGCTAGGGGAAGCCAGCCAGGATCTCCGCCGCCCGTCCTCTCCACACATGTGTCTCTGTACCTCAGCTTTTTGCAGCTCCTCTTAGTCTCTGTTGCAGAATTTCCACTCTGCCAGCTTTCCTATGGTTCTCTGGATGATGTCTGTACTGTCCTTTAGCTGTAGTTTTGAAAGTGTTGTGCAAGGTAGCAATTTAGGTGTTCACCTATGCCGCCATCCTGGTTTCTCACTATATATTTTCTTAACCTGTGGGTTGGGGAAGAACTAAAAGAGAAAGGATGATGACAGGACAGGTACAATGTAATATTTTATACATTTTGAGATTTTTTGGAAGTTTAAAACAGACTACAGTATGGCACCTATTTGATTGTTAAAGTTTATTTTTATGGTTACTTTTTAATTAGATTCAAATTTATTTACATTCCCATAGATGATTTCAACTCAAATGGTGAACTTGAAGAAAGGAAGCCTCCAGAAAGAAAGAACCATCTTCCTCAGCACTCACACTTGAATCGAGAGCTTAATAAGCACAGTGTGTCTGAATTCTGTAGCACTCATATACAAAGTTCCTTGTTGCCTATTAATTCCACTTTTGATCAAGATTCAAGTATAAATACTGTAGGAATCTGTACAAGTAAAATTATTCCAAAAGCAGAAATTAAGTTGCAAAGTGAGAATGACCTAAAAACTGGGATTGAGAATGAAAACAGTCATGTTTCTAGTGCTTCTTTGACTGAAAAACCCATTGTATCATCAGATGGCCCACAGTCGGCTTTTCTCATGCAGCCCCATGAATTTTCTGCTGCTGATCAAAATGTGGAAAACCACTTTCACATGAAAGTTTCAGGTGATATAAAGTGTGGACAACAGGATGACTTCTTAAGAGCTACTGAAGGAGAACTGCAGACCAACTATTTATTGTCTGGTTCACCAAAAGAATGTGATTATTCAGCGGATGTCTTCATTGACAATAGAAAAGAAAAGAAAACTCAAAGTCAGGATGTGCAAAGAAAGTTGGCAGCAAGTAGCAGTGGTGGGAACTGTGAAAGAAAATGTAGAGGACGATGCTCTGTGTGTTATCCTGATGGTCAAAGTTTACACTTAGAAACTGATGGAAATCACAAGCCTTCCTACAGTGTGGGCAGCACTGTCAAAATTAGTTTAGAAAATCCTGAACTGTATAAAGATTTATCTGACTCCCTAGAGCAAACCTTTCAGAGAACAAATCGGGAAACAAAAGTCAGACGTAGCACAAGGCTACAGAGGGATTTGGAAAATGAAGGACTTGTATGGATTTTACTTCCACCTCCTTCCACTTCCTGCCCTTCCCAAAGAACCAAAAGGAGAACAATGCATACATTTGATGACAGAGGACTTGAAAGTATGTCCCCCAGAAGAAAAGCTGTGTCCAGACAACCACCATGTCCACTCTACTCCACATCAGATCAAGAACACAGTGAGGGCTTAGCAGCGAATTCTTCCACTTTCCCTCAGAGAAGGAGGAAGAGCTTCTGTACATCTGCACTTGCAAACACTGAAAATACTAAGTCAAAATGCTAAACAGGAAGAACCTTCTCAGCCAGAAAAGAGAAAGCTCTCTAAAGGACCTCGAGAGCATTAACATATTGGAGAACTGGACAATAATTGTCATCTGTGGAGCTTTTGGCCAGAAAGAAGGTAACCATGCTTAAAAGATTCTTCCTGGTTCCTGTTATCTGTGCAATTTCAGTGTTTTCAAAGTTTCAAATAAAATCACTTGAGTTGAACCTACTTTTAAGTAGAAACAAGTGAATTGCTCTATCATTCAAAAAGAAAACATTCTATTAAATATGTCCTTCTCCCCCCACATGGTAAATGCTTTATTAGTATTTGGCAAAAAAAGGATTGTTTATAGAGTTGATAATATGTCTCTTAAGTTTCATTCCACATTAGTACATATTTACCACCTCATTACATCTGGATGAGAAGAGGGTTTTTTGTTTTTTTGTTTTTGAAAAATTAAAACCAAACCAAATTGATATAATTAATATAACGATGAAAATTGGAGGTTAATACAAGATGGAAAGGTGTTAAAGTATTTTTACTTTAAAAATACTGCAAAAAAAACTGGTTAAAAATTTTAACAATTAGAGTAGATGAATTATAAAATTTGTTTATTCTTTGGGTTAAAGTTAAGAGAAGCTTAAATGACTTTTATCTGTCTCAAATTAAAATTTTAATACTTACATTAAAATCAAATTTTAAACATGGAATTTTGGAAAAGTCTTTTAATGACCCAAATACAAGGTGGGGCAAAGGTAGGTTTACAGTTGTTCATGCAGAAAATGATACAATAATTCATAAATATTAATACAAGAATAAACTGTTTTGTGTACTCACAACTGTAAACTTGCTTTTGTCCCATCCTGTATGATAAGTCTATCATTATAAAATGAAAATATAATTTATAAATAACTAATGTGAAAGCGGTTTGTAATTCAAACAGTATTCTTACATGCTTTGTTGGGTGAGAGGTGACTATAGCAGTTTAGTTGAAGACTCACTTTCCAGATTACTCAAATTAGTCACAGGTAATTTGGGATTTAGTTTGTAGCTCTCCTTAAAAAGCGGCAGTAGGTCGCTAATTTCTTTTTTTAGCAAGGCATTTTCCAGCCTTGCTATCTTTATTTCACTATGTCAAGTACAGTCAGTTGTCTTGGATTTTCTAGTTATGCCTCAACCATATGGCAGTACTATCCTGTATCCTGTCGCCACTTTGGCAATAGCAGTTTGAAAATCTAAAGCTTTATATATCTGGAATTTGTGAATGTGTGTAAATCATTGTATCATTGCACAATTGTCTTTGGAATCCTTTAAATCATTAAACTCTCCCTCTCCAAAATAGCAGAAACCTGTTAACAAATAGGGCTCTCCATAAATAACACAACAGGGAAGAAGGCGCCTGCTGAGCGCCCATTTCCCCTCCTTCGAGAGAGACTATTTGTTACCTTCTTGGCACCAATAGGTCTGGAACTCCTGCTGGTAAAGACTAATGTATTTTACATTAACACTCAAAGTGATCCCCAATTTCTTCTGCTAAAGGGTGACTTGTTTAAAAAATTCTTTTATCTTCACACGTAAATTTTTTTATGGACTTCCCCCTCTTTTATAGTTTAGTGTGGTTGGCAAATGGATACCGCTGAAAACAAACCACAGAAAAAGAAAAACTAACTTCTTAGGAAGCTTTTTAGTTTTGATAATTAAAAAAGAAAAAAAAACTTTCAGAAATACAAGATGCTAGAGGGTTTTGTTTTTTGTTAAATATTTGTATTTCTCCTTTGTTTAACATGAGGGTTAAAAAAAAAGATTGTTATTTTCTCCCCTTTTAATTGTATGGTGATCTATAATATCAGTTGTCTTTGACTTTTTAAAATATCACATGCTTTGTTTTATTCCTCAAAAGTGTTCTTGAGGATGAAGGAAACATTTTTGTATGTGATTTTTTTTTTCACTTGAATTTTCAAATGTAAAGTTGTTCTCATTTTCTAGCATCTACATTTAAAAATACAAAAACATTTTACAAGTTGTGTTGGTTTCAGTGTTTCAATGCAAATATTTTGTTGCTATTTCTAAAGAACAAATGCATTTTTCCTAAAAAAAATCAGCTCTGAAAAATTAAAGAAACTTAGGTACGGTTTTATTCTCTACATCTCATTTGAATCATAAAACTTGCAAAAAGTTAAAGATTTCTTTATTTGCCATGCTTTCTTTTTTTAAATAATTTTCACTGTGGTTTAATAAAAAACTTGGCTCCAAAGTCATTTTTTCCTGACGATTTTTACTTCTGAAACATTGACATTTGGCTTTAGAACAACCTTTCTCATCTTTTCCCGCTTCTGTAGATTCTTGTTTGTTCCAGAAGATGGCAGCATGACATCTGGAGTTTCTCCTGTACCCCTCTCTAGAGCCAGGGCCTCTTGCTGCTGCTTCGAATCTCCCTTTAATTCTAGTTTTTACTCATTTTTATTACAAAAGTAACATGTGGCTATTGAAAAAAGTAGATTTTACAAGGTTAAAATCTGTTTTCTCCCACCTGTGCAAGTGTCATACAACTTTCTTAAATATAAACCCTCTTAACAGCCTGCACAACTTCCAGACCTTCCTATGTAAACACAACTATGGTTTTGTTTTCTGATGGGATCACTATACTTGCCATTCTGCAACTTAATTTTTCACTCAACAAAATACTGAGTATCCTCAGTCTTAACATGAGGAGCCCTTTTTGTAGAATTATATAACTTTGGTATTTATAATTCAGTCATTTTCTCCCTAATGCATGGTACTTGTTTTTTTTTGTTGTTGTTGTTATTGAAAATTAAGCCACACCGGGTTTGTGTGAAAATATAAGATAAATTCCTGAAATTAAAATGGTTAAGTTTTCTTTTGTAAATCATACCTGGCAAAGCCCCTTTAAAAGAATTTGGCATCTTTTGCCTTTTTTCTGTCTCTCATATTGTCCAGCCACTTGACTTCTTTTTTCTCCTACTGCTCCCACAGGCATAGAATTACGAGTCAGTTTTAGATTTGGCCTAAGGAGAAAAAATGATTAATAACACCTGATTCATGCTTTATATTAAAAGAGCATTTTCTTTTTTTACACCAGGTTTCTTGAGGAATAATTAACCTACAATAAAGTTCACACCTTTTGAACTTAGAGTTTGAATTTTGGCAAATTTATCAAGTCCTGTAACCACTACCATAGCCAAGTAATAGAACATATTCATTACCTCAAAGGTGCTCTCCTACATCCTTGCAGTCAGTCCCTTCTCCCTCAACCTGACCCCTCACAGCCTCTCCCCCACTGATAGCTATCTTTATGGTTTTGCCTTTTCCAGAATATCATATAAATGAGATCATATGGTATAATACATCCTTTTTAAATCTAGCATAAAGCTTATGAGATTCATCAATGTCGCATGTCATAAGCAGTTGATTTCTGTTTATTGCTAAGTAGTATTCCCATTTTATGGGTGTACCAGTTTGTTTATTTATTCACCAATTGATGGATATTTGGGTTGTTTCTGTTTTGTTGTTGTTTCTTGGTTGTTCCAAATAAAGCTCCTATACATAATCACATAAGGATATTTTTTATAGACATGCGTTTTCATTTATCTTAGGATAAATGCTTAGGAGTGGGATTCCTGAGATGTACCATTGGGTTATGTTTAACTGTTTAGCTAAGAAACCACCAAGTTTCCCAAAGGGCTGCACCATTTTGCATTCTTACCTGTAGCAAAGTTGTCCAGTAGCTTCACATTTTCACCAGCACCTGGTACTGGCAGTCCTTTTCATTATAGGCATTCTAATAGGTATGTGGTGCAATAGTATCTCATTATGATTTTGATGTATATTTTCCTAATAAACATCTTTTACTGTGTTTGCCATCCTTATATTTTTTTTATTGAAGTGTCGATTCCACTGTTCATGGTTGTATGTGTGTGTGTGTGTTTTGTCTTATTATTGAGTTGAAAGAGTTCTGTGTATATTTGGATACAGGCCTTTATTAGATATATGTCTGCAAATGTTTTTTCCCATCAGTGGCTAGTGTTTTTATTTTCTTAGCAGTGTCTTTTGAAGAGCAGACATAAATTTTGTTATAGTCTAATTTATTTTATTCTTTAATGGTCCGTGGTTTTGTGTCTTATGCAAGAAATCTTTGCATGACTCAAGGGCACTGAGATTTTTTCCTATGTTATCTTATATAGGTGTTCAGTTTACATTGAGTTAATTTTTGTATATTGTGTAAAGCAAGGGCTTTTTTTTTTAATGGAAATCATTTTTTGAAAAGATTACACATTTCTTATTGAATGACATTGGCACCTTTGTTGCAATCAGTTGGCATATGTGTAGATCTATTTCTGGACTTTTATTTGTTCCATTGATTTGTGTGTGTCTGTAACCTTCATCACACCATCTTGATTATAAAAATTTTTTACTGTTAATCTGGGTCATAGTGTTTAAAGTTCTTTAAAAAAAACAGAAACAAAAATATAGCCCTAGCTGGTTTGGCTCAGTGCACAGAGTGTTAGCCCGAGGACTGAAATGTTGTGGGTTTGTTTCCAGTCAAGGGCACATGCCCGGGTTGCCGGGCAGTGCTCTATACCCTGAGGCAAAACTGGCTACGGTTAAAGTTCTTTTTGTGTGAGGGAAGAGGACAGTAGAAGCTTGACCAATCAATTGTATCTGGAGCCTACAGTTCCACCAGACCTGTATTGCCATTTAGGGCAAAAAGTCAGTAAATACTATGCTATTAAAAATATGGTAAGGAGATAAACTTCCTTGGAGTACCTATACATTCATACTCATCTTCTAGTAAATTGGTTTTGCTAAAGTTCATAATATAAAATCACCCCCAGTCTCTTTAAGATTAGTTATTGAGAAAGAATTCTCTTTTTTTTAACATTGTGCAATATTTTATCAGCAAGAGAATGAAGTGAGTTAAAATAAGATTCAAAATTAAGTTTGCTAAAAAAATTAAATTATCTAATACTGGTTCATTTCTTCTCAGAAATTAAGGTTTTGTTATAGTTTGGTTTGGTATTGAAATTGTCACACAGAAAACTGTCAGAAAGTAGCCTGAGCATTTGAGAATTATTTCTTTACATGGGAAAATGTTGCCAGGTCACTGTAGGCAGGCAAATTGTGGTTTCATTCATCTGTGTTCCAGGCACAATTTCGAAGTGTGATTACGGCCTTCAGGTGGGTCAGTACTCTAAGGCGCAGAATTGTAATACAGGGTCTGATTATAAAGAATTGCCCTGGACCTCTCAGGTGGCATCAGCTTCAGATCAGTTCAACTTGTTTTATATTTTTCTGGATATGATGAAGTGACACTTAAAGTTCACTGATAAGGGTTTTAGAGGAATGGAGATCCAAAGGCACATTCTATTCTAAACATCCTTTCAAGTTTACTTACTGAGAACAGACAGTGTAAGTTGAATTCATCTCATACACGTTTGTTTTTAAGTATTTTTCTTAACTTCCATTATATTCTAACCTATGAATACATCTGGACGAATCTCTCCTCATGAATGCTGATGCATTTCTGTGTTGTACTACCAGGTTTTCTATGTCTGCAGGGCCGAATCTGGGCTTGGAGTCCTAGATCAAATGAGCAGTCCTCGGGTGAAATTAAGTTACAGTAAGTCATAGAATGGCTCTAGAATGGACTAATGTGTACTGTGGCCTAACCATTTCAAGTGTATCTAATATTGTGCTGCTTTGTTCATTCTTATACATTCTTTGATGCTTGTCTGCTTTGAAATGGTGATACAGACTATGAGTAACAATGGTTTTAATGAGAAGAATAATAGCTACTGCCATTCTCCTGGTTTATACTTCTGTCCCCCTACCCCCTTCCCAGCTTCAACCAAGATTATCCTCAACCTAATTTTAAGATTTATGAGAAAGGTTTTAGAGAATTTTAGGATATTGGGAAGCAAGGATTGTCTGGAACTGCTTCTCTATCACTTATATGAAAGGAAAAATAAATGAGCAAGCACATTAAAGAAAAATACAAGTTTGCATTTTCTAAGGGATAGGGTATTTCCAAAATTCCCAAAGACTAGTGGAGACGAGCTTTTCTTGAGTCTTCCCTTTTCTCAGTTGTTCATGGCACACACCTTGTCTGATACAGTGGTTTAATTTATATTCTTAATGATAAGAGTGGTCTACGGGGGTGCCAACAGCAGGCATTTTGGATTTAGATGTAAAGCATGAAATTCAAGTTATGTCATTTTTTTAAGATTTCAAATTCCTACAAAGTGTATTTATGTGTAAGTTTTAAAGTGCTGAAATGTAAAGGTAACTGTTACATTTATTTATTACATCAAATGCTCTATTCTCATGGCCTTATTCACCCACTTAAAGTTTGCTTTATAAATAGTTAATATGATGTTTTGTTAGTGGCATTTCTATTTTTGCCATTTAAAAACAACCTGCATTTCCAGTGTTCTGTTATCCAGGATCCTCATGGGTCAACACAAAGTAAATGTCATTGTTTTCTCTACAGAGGCTATCTAATAGCTGCTAAGTAGCATCAGGTATTAGCAAAAATAGATTCTTCCAAATGTATGGTCCAACCAGTGAAATATATTTTTTTTTCAGTATAAAATTGGTGTCAAACTGTTTAGTCTTCAAAGAGAAAGTGAGTAAAAGAACTTTTTAATTCACATAAGTTTAGATGCCAGGCACTGGGAGGAAAAGCGTGTGATTTTATGCCTAAAATAGGAACACGAACATTGTTCATTTTCTAATTGTTCAAAACGGAGCTATAATCCAACATGATTAGTCTTTTCTTGTTTTAAGTACATGTTGGGAATGAAGATTTCAGAAGTATTCCCTAACTCAGACCTGAAAAACCTGGTGTTAGTCTTGGGTGATTTCCAGTGACCCTGTGACTCCCTTCTTCCTGCCCCCCTGTGTAGATTTGGAACGGGGCAGCCATTTTTGTTTTTGGAAGGGAAAGGAGACAGATATAATGAATGACTTTTATTGTGCAATATTTCAAACTCTCTTGAATGCATTCGAATGGGATGGAAACTGTTCTGCCCTGTGTCACAGCCAAAACAAACAAAACATATTCCCTAAACCTGCATGTGTGTTTCTCTCAAACTGGCAGTAGTTAGAGCTCAGCTCTCAAACAAGAATTTGGTTTGACAATTGTTAGCCCTTGTTCAACTGAATATTAGGATAGGTCACAGCCAAAGCAAATACTGTGGGGAAAATTAATACACATATTTACAGCTTACAGGTGGCATTTAAAAAAACACAGATATTTGTCTTAAGGAATTCCATTTGTGGTAATACTTTTAACTTGACTTTTTTTTTTTTCCACTGATATTTTTAAAGTTAACTTTTCGATAATAGTAACTCCAAATGTAAATAATTCTACAGAGGTCCCAGAAGAGTAATAAAAGCTTGAATTTAAGTATTTAAACATTTAGAAAGACCACTAAGAATCTGAGAATTCTAGGACTATCAGACCCTGCAAATATGCAATAAAACCCCCTTGATGGTAGCCTGCTAGGGTCCCAGAGACTCCATGTCTTTATGATGTGATCCCAATGTTGGTTACTGACTTCAGCCACCCCCTGAGGTGGTTAAGTCTTCCAGTCTTTGGATCCGTGGGGAGACAGGACTCTGCACAATCAAGATAATTCATTTTGTAATGTGCCACTGCTCTTCACGACCCTAGAAAATATATTTTTCAAATTGGTCACATTCATAACTTGAAATTTGTGGCCACCTATGCCTTAAACAAGAAACACTGGAAACATATTTTTAAACCCAGCATTCAGCCTCTAACAGTGGCAGCAAAGACTTAGTCTCCCTTTGAAATATAAAATTCTAGTTTTCATTGAAAGTTTTGGTGTGTGCCTGGAACTAAGCCATTGGATCATTTCATTGGCTGTTAACTGCATATAGTAAACACTATAGATTAAGCAGTGCCTGCATCTTGCATTTCAGTTAGAAACACTGGATTGACAAAGATTTCTACAGAACTGTATGCCATCATCTGGCCTGACTCACCTGTTCTAAGTAATTTGAAGGAGTGGGTGCTTAGTTCTTTGCAGATGCCTGAATAGTGGGAAGTAGACCTCCACGGATGGGTAGGTGGGTCTTGTGAGGTCCATGGTTCCCAGGCTATTAAGAGGTGATGATGAGTGTAAGATTCGAGAAGGGAGCAGAATACAACCTTCTTGATGAAAGGCTGGCTCTTATTTTCTATTTGAAGTGTTCCTTTCAGTTCTTAGTCTTCACATTTAAATGGGTTTTTTTCATTGGTTAGGGTAAGAATAATTGGACATTCTGGTTTATCTAAGTTCTACTTTTTTTAAAATTAATTTTTATTAATTTTTTATACATATCTCCCCATTGCCCCCCTTCCCTCCCAGGCATACCCCGACCCCCCCAGTGTCTGTGATCATTGGTTATGCTTATATGCATGCATACAAGTCCTTTGATTGATCACTTATCTACCTCACCTAACTTTAATCTTTCTGCTGTAATTTCACAGTCTGTTTGATGCTTTATGATTTTTGTCCTCCTGAGAATTATCAGTCTACTCCCTTTCTGTGCTCCTGATTCTATTATATTCACCAGTTTATTCTGTTGATCAAATTTTTAATTCACTTAATTTTTAGATTCACTTGTTGATAGATATGTATTTGTTGTTCATAATTTTTTGTCTTTTACCTTTTTCTTCTTCCTCTTCTAAAAGAGTACCTTTCAGCATTTCATATAATACTGGTTTGGAGTTGATGAACTCCTTTAGCTTTTTCTTCTCTGTGAAGGTCTTTATCTGCCCTTCAATCCTGAATGATAGCTTTGCTGGATAGATTATTCTTGGTTGTAGGTTCTTGCTGTTCATCACGTTGAATATTTCTTGCCACTCCCGTCTGGCCTGCATCGTTTCTGTTGAGAAATCAGCTGACAGTTGTATGGGTGCTCCCTTGTAGGTAATGAACTGTTTTTCTCTTGCTGCTTTTAATATTCTCTCTTTCTCTTTTGCTCTTGGTATTTTAATTATGATGTGTCTTGGTGTGGTCCTCTTTGGATTCCTTTTATTTGGGGTTCTGTGTGCTTCCTGGACTTGTAAGTCTATTTCTTTTACCAGATGTGGGAAGTTTTCAGTCATTATTTCCTTAAATAGGTTTTCAGTATTTTGCGCTCGTCTCTTCTTCTGGCACCCCCACAATTCTGATGTTGGTACGCTTGAAGCTGTCCCAGAGGCTCCTTACATTATCTTCACATTTTTGGATTCTTTTCTCTTCTTGCTTTTCCAGTTGAATGTTTTCTGCTTCTTTATATTTCAAATTTTTGACTTGATCCTTGCCTTTCTCTAGTCTGCTGTTAGGACTCTGTATAATAGTTTTTATTTCAGTCAGTGTATGTTTAATTTCTAGTTGGACCTTTTTCATCTCCTCTTGGGACTTGATAAATTTATCCATCTTTTCTAGCATATTCTTGAAAAACCTTATAAGCGTGGTTTTGAACTCTATATCCAGTGGTTTTTTTTCTCCATTTCTTTTGCTTGTAATCCCTTCCCTTGTCTCGGCATTTTCACTATGCCTGGGAAATTTCTGTGCTGAATTCAGCCGCAGAAGCCTCTGTTGAGCTTGGGAGGGGTGGAGTCTCAGGGCTTAAGGGACCGCCTTGCCTTCCAGTCGGCCCCTGCCCTCCACGGCCTCTGAGTCTCACGTGACTGGGTAATGGCTGGAGCGGTCCTTGTGCGCACGCCCGCAGTGCCTCTAACCGCTGCCTTTCCGGCTTCCCTGCGCACCAGGACCACAGGAGTCCAGGTCCCAGGGTTTCGCCCAAAACAGGGGCCCAGTGGACCCAGAAGTGGCACTGTTGGGAGGGTCTGTCTCCCGCCCACTCGCAAAAGCCAGTGGCAGAATCAGCAATCTGTCCTCCGCGTGGTGCCGTGCGCGACCAGACCTCCAATCCTTTGCGACTCCCCTAAATTTCCATGCACTTCTCCCTTTTCACAGTCCAAACTCCCTCCGTATGAGTTTCGACTGGATCTGGGGTTTAGTGTCGTAGGATAAGGGGTTCAATGCCCTTGGGAGTGTCCGTTTCCCTCCCGCCAGAGAAAGCCAGCCAGGTACTCCGGCACCGCTCTGCTCTCTCAGCGCGCACGTCTCCGTACCTCAGCTTTTTGCAGCTCCTCTGGGTTTCTGTGAGCCCCTCTCTTTCCTTCTAGCTGTAGAACTTCCACTCAGCCAGCTTTCCTGTGGTTCTGGATGATGTCCGTTCTGTCTTTTAGTTGTAGTTTTGAAATTGTTGTGCGAGGCAGCAGTATAGGTGTTTACCTATGCCGCCATCTTGGATCAATCTCTACTTTTTTAAAACCTTGTGAGAGCTGAAGGATTGATTCTTTGTTTGCCAAATAAACTTATTTTTAGATTAAAAGTAATAGCCTAGCTGGTATGGCTCAGTGGTTGAGCATCAACCTATGAATCAGAGGTCACGGTTTAATTCCCTATTAGGGCACATGTCCAGGTTTAGGACTCCATTCCCATAGGGGGCATGCAGGAAGGAGCCAATTAATGAATCTCTTACATTAATGTTTCTATTTCTCCCTCTCCTTTCCACTCAAATCAATAAAAATATATTTTAAAGAAGTAGTATACCTTTTGCAACCAAATTGGAGCCTTTTAATTCCCATTGTGGCTTCCTTTCCCCTTAGAAATGATGCAGCTTTCCTTTAAGTAGGTAACCTAGGCTCACCCAACTCATCTCAGAACCCCTCATCTAGGTTTTGACCTTCCACCTTTTAATTTTTTTGCATACCACACACAACATATATTTTGTACAGTAAAACATACAAACCACTCTCTAATGTATTGGCATGTGTTCTGTCTCTGGAAGTACAGAATGAGATGTACTCTTGTTCCCATCTTAGAAGAGGAACCAAAGGGGAGTGATTTTCTCTAGGGCAGCAAGCAGTGAGAGAGCCTGGGGAGAGATGGATTGGAGGCTTTCTCCTAGCTGGTTCCTGTTCATACCCATTTCAACTGCTGCCTCCATCCTCTGGCACCCGGGTGCTTAGGAAACCAGGCCATTAGGGTACTTGTTGGCTGTTTTTGTAAAAGTTTAGTTGGAGGAGCCCTAGAAATGAATAGCTACAGTGGGGCTTGAAGCCATCCAGAACCTCTCACAAATAACCAGAGTTGCATCTGTTTTCCTTAAGTGAATGATGAGTGTTGATTTACCTTTTCTTCCATAATATGTTTCGGTAGAGAGGGAATTGGGGGCAGGAAAGAAGCCAGAAGAAACACTCTTTAAACTAGAAATCAAGACCGCATCTGCACTTAGATGCCGGCACTGAACGAGCAGCATCGCCAGCTCGGTCCCTGCAGGACGTGCCCGTGTCCTGCAGCTGTCCCGTAAATGTCCGAGTGGATTTACGCCTATATTTCTCCAAGAGAAGAAAACCTTTGTAGGCCCATCCCAAACACTTGGGAGGTGTGTGTCCTCTGACATCTCACAGCCTTCTTGGCTCTCACTCTGCCATCTCTGCAAGTCAAGAGCTGTTACCACCAGGCCAACAGTATTAAGATGTTTTCCTCAACCTTGTCCCCAGAAAGTTACTCTGTTTCCAGAAGATTGTTCTCCCCTGGGCATTACATCATGACTTGATTCAGTTCTTGGAGGAAGAAATTGGACAAAATATAATAGATTACCTCCTGGGGAAACATACTTAAGTTGTTAAGTATTCCCACCAGAAAACTAAGAAACTGTGTATATATTACTATTATGTCCACATTTAACCTTTCACCTTATTGCAGCTGAACAGGGTGCTATTTTCACTAAAGCCTTTTGTTATACTGGGGTCAGAGAGAACATTTCTCTCTTTTTTTTTTCTAATATATTTTATTTATTTTTTACAGAGAGGAAGGGAGAGGGATAGTTAGAAACATCAATGAGAGAGAGACATAGATCAGCTGCCTCCTGCACGCCCCCTACTGGGGATGTGCCCGCCACCAAGGTACATGCTCTTGACCCGAATCGAACCTGAGACCCTTCAGTCCTCAGACCAATGCTCTATCCACTGAGCCAAACCGGTTTGGCTCTCCTTTGTTTTTTTAAAGAGTACAACTATTCTTTGTTTTTGCCATTACCCAGACTTCCTCAATTTCATGAGTCAGGGTGTGCCATCAAACCGTGGACCAGGTTAGGAGGCAGCTGCCACAAAAAGGTGGCCTTCCAGTGTGTAAGCATTGTCTTCCCAGGGGCAGTGAGGAAAGGGGGACAGCCGGAGTGGAGGTGCTGCTTCATACATTTCATTTTCCTTAAGGGCTTTTTGACCTGTGGGCATCATGGCCAAGAGAAAAGAAACCACAGTTGTCAAGCATTTGGGAGTCTTCCCCAAGGTTGGTCGTCAGGATAGTGTGGCCCTGCGAGCAATATCCGAGCCAAAGGAAAAGGCCAAGTTTCCTATTTCCTGGGAACCTCTTCTCTGAGAAGGATGTTAATGATAGATGAAATAACTTCCCTCCAATAAATACTGTGGTAAGAAATGTGAAAGTGATCTTCTTTTCCAAGTTCATAAGTTGGATAGGGAAGGAGCGGGTAGAATTGGCCATATACATCTGCTGGCTTCAGATAGTGTGAATTTGGAATGGTGAACAGAATGGAGGGAAGAACTGATGAACCAGAGGGACTGGTAATAAAACAGCAAGCCTTTCATCACCAAATGCCCAGCTGGAAGCTGGGCAGTATTCAGAGCCTAGTTAACACATTAGAAGAACATGTACTGTGGATTCATAGGGCAGAAGCATTCTAACCCGCCAGTGAACCTCAATTATCATCTTGCCTCATAAGTCTGCTATCAGAACATTAGGACAGGGTCCCCAGGCACTGAAATCGATTCCCTTATCCCAATAAAAGCACTGTAGTGGTGGAAGGGGACACGGGACCTCTCTACTATTTTTGCAACTTCCTGTAATTCCATAATTATTTCAAACGAAAATTTCAAGAAGTAAAGTGCTGTCTACTTTCATACCACCCTGAACTCGCTCGATCTCGTCTGATCTCAGAAACTAAGCAAGGTCAGGCCCAGTCAATACTTGGATGGGAAACCGCCTGGCAATGCCAGATCCTGGAGACTTTTGCCTCCCTCTCCTTTCACCACCGCCCTAGTGAGGCTACACACAGGAAATCACACAAGCATGCACACATTAATAAAAAAAAGTAAACTGCTTAGAAAATAACGAAAGTCTTAGTTTCATTTACCCTGCCTCTAAAATGGGACTATTAGGGATGCCTACTTTCTGAGGCTGCTGTGAAAATCAAATAATACAGATGTGGTGCCTCTTGATTTCATCAGCACTTTCTTGTTATAGAAGCTCATTCCCCACGTATTGTTTATCCACAGTGTAATCACTAGATATCTTCCCATGTGCCCTCATGTGGTCTCACTATTAAGCCCATTTGACAGATAAGGAAACAGATTTCAAGAGGTTACTTACTATGACATGATCCCACAACTAGCAAGTGATGGAGCTGGAATTAGGAGACTGTTTACATTTCAAGTGTCTGATGAAGATGCTATCACTAGAGAGGCAAGCATTTGGGGGCTGTGAAAGAGGATGAGAGTTATATAGGGAAGATGAGCATTTCCTCTGTTCTGGACTTGCTATCCTATTTAATAAAGATGGTGGCGCCCACAGCCAATAAGGAGGAAATATGCTAATTGGCTGCTCCATCCTCAAAGATGGCAGTGCCCACAGCCACAAGATGATGGTGCCCAGTCCCCTCAGCTCCGCTGGAGTGGCAGGCATGCTGCAAGGGTGGACCCGTCCCCACCCCAGGCAGTCCCAGCCACTCTGCACGCCTGCCTCCACAGTTCCCAAAGTTCTCTCAGCCCCCTAGCCACCCAGGGCCAGCCTGGGGCACAGGCAAGCTTCAGATGGCAGCTGCCCAGCCACCCAGGGCTGCCTGAGGCTCAGGTAACCAGGGCCAGCCGAAGTTTGAACTGCTGGCAGTGGCAGCAGCGGAGGTGTGATGGGGCGGCTCTTACCCCTGAGGGCAGGTTGGGCTGAGGGACCCGCCCGCCGCCTCTAGTGCATGAATTTTCATGCACTGGGCTTCTACTGTGATCAGAAATGCCCTTGAAAAGCTGTTGCCCTCAGCCGCACAATTTCAGACCCAGTAGCCCCTTTGCTCCATTTTGGAGGTCTCATCCACTTCTAGTCTTTCATGTTCTTAGCCCAGATCTGCATCCTACAAAAGAAAATCAGTCCTATTGGAACATAAATATTAACCACTGTACTCCTCACTCCTAGTTTAGATTTTTCTGTATTACAATTTTTGGGGGGTGGGGTGGGGAGGTTATATATAATCAGCAAGGTTGTATAATCCTGTACTGACTGCACTAGCTTTTACTAAATATTTTATGCAACTTATTCAAATTCTTAGCCTTGCTCTAGCCATGGAAATAAAATACATGGATATTTTCATCACCCAAAATGCATCCACCTCTGGTTTCCCAGTGGGGTCAAGTGTGCATTTTAGCCAAGGAGCTTGCCAGAGCTTTTTGCTAGAGACTGGTAAAAGAACAGAGTTTCCATCAGGGGGTTCTGCTAATCCTAAATCAGTTCTGGGGTGATTTGATTTACATGGACACCCTCCATTCTGCTGGATACCTGAACCCAGGAAGAAATCTACTTGAGCTGTGGGCAGCTTCTGCCATGTCTGTCTGGAGGCCCAGGGGGAGGAACTGGCACAGGTTGTATATTAAAGGTTTGGGGCAGCAAATGCCAAAAGGAATGTTTATTAAATGATAATAACCAGACAGTGAGCCGGGCGTACATTTAGTGGCATGCTAGCTTTAAGTTGAAAAGGTGATTAAAGTTAAGGTATCCTTGCAGCTCCTTGATCTAGTTAAGATAATGGTATTAAGAAACTTACAGGTGAGAAAGGAAGCTCTCTTCTAAAGGAGTTAGCCTCCAATTGGGGAGCAGCTAGCCCACTTTTTCTAACAGCTTCTGCCCAGGGCATTGGGAATCCATCTTTTAAAAAAATGTATCTTACATTTCATGATGACTCTATTTCACCTGTAACATGTTCCTATGTCATGGACATTCACATCAAAAATGTCGATTATAAATTTCAGTATGTATTATTTTGTGATTGTGATATCCAGCTCAATAAAAAACAATTTTCTAAAACCATAAAATGACAGAGATGAATTTAGTGACTACTTTGCTTCGCAGATGAAGAAAATGACAGCTACGGAGTTGGAGTAACTTGCCAACGTCCCACAACTGCTGATGGAGGCCCAGGCATGGAGAAGTTCTGCTGTTTGTTTCTTCCTGACCCACATTCAGACCATGACCCAAACAACTTTTACTGAGCACATATTATGTCCAGACATGTGCTGGCTGCCTTGAAAAATATTCCATGGAATTCTCTCAACAGCAATGTCAAGCAGACATCATTCAGTGCATTTAGCAGATCATAGCAAACTAGGAGACTGAAGAAGTTAATAGATTGCATGGTTGGTAACTAAGACTCAAGGTGATTAGTGAGTTGCCCAAAGGACCTTGTAAGTGATAGAACTGAGATTTGAACCAGTTCTTGGGTTCAAATCCCAGTTCTTCCAAAACAATACTCTTAACAAAAATTGTGTTCTTGCCTGGCTGGTGTTGCTCAGTGGTTCAGAGTCAACATATTAACCACAGATTGATTCCCAGTCAAGGCACATGCCCAGGTTGCCAGCTCATGCCTGGGTTGTGGTTTGATCCTCCATAGGGAATATGCAGGAGGCAGCCAATCAATGATTCTCCTCATTGATGTTTCTAGCTTTCTCTCTCCCTTCCTCTCTGAAATCAATCATAAAAAAAATTTTTAAACTATCTTCAGCCCTAGCTAGTGTTCTCATGGGTTAGAGCATCAGCCTGTGCACTGAATGAAGGGTTGTAGGTTCAATTCCCAGCCACAGTTGGGAAACATGCAGGAGACAACCAATGATGTGTCTTCCCTCCCTTTACTCCTTCCTCTTTTTCTAAAAATCAATGGAAATTTTTTTCTCAGGTGAGGATTAACAACAACAAAAAGGAATTCTTTGTTTTAGATTGATAATCACATCCTATATAATAAAGATATAATATGCAAATTGACTATCATGTCCTCGCACAAGATAGCCACCCCCATGTAGTTATAAGATGGCTGTACCCATGTGATCACAAGATGGCTGGCAGGGGAGGGTAGTTAGGGGCGACCAGGCCAACAGGAGAGGGCAGTTGGGGGTGACAAAGCTGGTAGGGAAGGGCAGTCGGGGGTGATTGGGCCAGCATTAGAGCAATGAGTCATCCATCAGGTTGGCAGGGAAGTGGTTATGGGGTGATCAGGCTGGCAGACAGAAGCGGTTAGGGGCAATCAGGCAAGCAGGCAGTTGAGCAGTTGGGAGCCAGCTGTCTTGGGTTGGCCTATGGGATCGAGCCTAAACCGGCAGTCGGACATCCCCCGAGGGGTCCCAGATTGGAGAGGATGCAGGATGGGCTGAGGGACACTCCTCCCCACCCCCAGTGCACAAATTTCAGGCACTGGGCCTCTAGTTCTGTTATAAAAATGAGAAAAGTAAAGAAAACAAGAAGTGACTTTACTGGGGTCCCTTAGATCAGTGTTTGCTAATCTCCACTGAACTGTGCTTCTGTAGCCCCAACATAGGGGTTTTGTTTTCCCAGTGCTTTCTAATTCTGATAAGCTCACCAGAACTTTAATTCAAAATAAGTGTAATCCATTTGCACAGCTTTGTTGCTAACTGGAAACCAGCTCTTCTATCTTTGGATACTATTAGTCAGGTTTTTGAAATGAAGGTTTATTTTCCTAGGAGTGCTTCAGTGGTTAACGTTTTGGGTGGTTAGGACTTGAGAAACTGTCGATGTCATCTATCAGTATGCCTTTGGTTCTGGTCAAAGACTCTAGGAGCAATGGAGAGCTGTTCATTTGTTCTTTTTTAAAAATGATCTTTATTGTTGAAAGTATTATAGATGATTCCTCCTCCCCACACCCCTCCCCTCCCCAGGCCTTCACCATACAATTGTCTGTGTCCATCCATTATAACTGCTGGTTGCTATGATGTGCACTGCGGCCGGCCAACAGGCACCTCCCACAGCCCTTTCTCCCCCAGCCTGTCAGGCCCCAATTGGCTAGACCCCACCAGTGCATGAATTTGTGTACTGGGCCTGTTAGTATGCATATAAGTTCTTTGGTTGTTCTCTTTCTCCCTGTCCTCCCACCCCTATCCCGCCCCAACCCATTCCCTTTGAGGATTTCCCAGCTAACTGTAGCTGATGGGCCTGGTGTAATCTGCTTATGGATACACATGGGGAACAACCTTGTTTGTTGGGATGACATTGCCTTTGGAAAATTTTAGTACAGAGGAATTCTAGCAGAACCCTTTTGGTACCAGCATTAATTCCACTTCAAATAAAATCCTGTGTTTTAATCAATAGCTCTGCCTCTCAATTGCATTAAAAGTTCAATGGGAAAAGAATCTTAATTCACAGAGTATGAGCTTTAATAGATAAAGAACTCTAAGTAGCTTGGGAACCACCAGTTAGCTATTATTTGGCCAACTTGGGAAAGAGCATTGGGAATATTTGGGGTCCCTACCTATAGAGTTTAGAAATGGGAAACAGTTCTCTCATGAGGTCAAGAATTCAGACTCTAGAGTCTGACTGACCTGGATTTGAATCCCAGATTCTCCATTTAACTGTGTGGCCCTGAACAGGTTAATCTCAAATTCATTGTCTAAATTAATGGCAATGTCTACCTTTTCAAGTGTTTCTGTGATACTTAATATACATAAAACACCTCTTATAAAATCCTCAAGATTTTGGAGAAACCAAGATGGCGGCATAGGTGAACATCTAAACTGCTGCCTCTCACAATTTCAAAACTACAACTAAAAGACAGAATGGATATCATCCAGAACCACAGAAAAGCTGGCTGAGTGGAAATTCTACAACTAGAAGGAAAGAGAGGGGCTCACAGAGACCCTGTGATACGGAAACGTGCGCTTGGAGAGAGCGGGTGCTGGATTGCCTGGTGGGCTTCCTCTGGCAGGAGGGAGATGGGAGATTCCCAACTGCACTGAACCCCTTATCCTACAGCACTGAACCCCAGGTCCGGCCAAGACTCATACAGGAGTAGTTTGGACTGTGAAAAGGGAGAAGTGCACAGAAATTTAGGAGAACCAGCGAAAGGGCAGAAGTCTGGTGGTGCACACAGCACTGCGTGCAGAAGACGAATTGCTGATTGTGCCTCTGGCTTTCACTAGTGGGCAGGAGATAGAGCCTCACAACTGCACCATTTTTAACTCCACTAAACCCCAATTTCAAGCAAGACCATGGGGACCCAGACTTATACAGTCCCAGAGCATAGGGGAGCCAGGAAGACAGCAGTCTAGGGGCATCTCGAATGCGCACAGGGACAGCTCCAGCAATTACCAAGAGACACGTGAGACCCAGGGGCCGTGTAGGGCGGGGCAGACTGGAAGGCAAGGTGGTTCGTTAAGCCCTAAGACTCTACCCCTCCCAAGCTCAACAGAGAGGCTTTTGCAGTTTTGCAAGTCTTGTATCCTAAGGCTGAATCCAACACAGAAGTTCTCCCAGCATAGTGAAAATGTGGAAACAAAGGAACAGATTACAAAGGAAAGAATAGAGAAAAACAAATGACTGGATATAGAGTTCAAAACCACAGTTATAAGGTTTTTCAAGAATTTCCTAGAAAAGATGGATAAATTTAGTGAGACCCAAGAAGAGATGAAAAAGGACCAGCTAGAGATAAAAAAGGACCAACTAGAAATTAAACATACACTGACTGAAATAAAAAATATTATACAGAGACCTAACAGCAAACTAGAAGAATGCAAGAATCAAGTCAAAGATTTGAAATATAAAAAAGCAGAAAACACTCAACTGGAAAAGCAAGAAGAAAAAAGAATCCAAAAATGTGAAAATAATGTAAGGAGCCTCTGGGACAACTTCAAGTTACCAACATCAGAATTGTGGGAGTTCCAGAAAAAGAGAGAGGGCAAGATACTGAAAACCTATTTGAAGAAATAATGACTGAAAACTTGGCACATCTTGTGAAAGAAATAGACTTACAAGTGCAGAAAGCACATAGAACCCCAAACAAAGGAATCCAAGGAGGACCTCAGCAAGACACATCATAATTAAAATACCAAGAGCAAGAGACAAAAGAGAATATTGAAAGCAGCAAGAGAAAACCAATTAATTACCTACAAGGGAGCACCCATACGATTGTCAGCTGATTTCCAACAGCAACTATGCAGGCCAGAAGGGAGTGGCAAGAAATATTCAAAGTGATGAATAGCAAGAACCTACAACCAAGAATACTCTACCCAACAAAGATATCATTCAGAATTGAAGGTCAGATAAAGAGCTTCACAGATAAGAAAAAGCTAAAGGAGTTCATCAACACCAAACCAGTATTATATGAAATGCTGAAAGGTACTCTTTAAGAAGAGGAAGAAGATAAAGGTAAAAGATAAAAAATTATGAGCAACACATATCTATCAACAAGTGAATATAAAAATTAAGTGAATTAAAAATTTGATGAACAGAATAAACTGGTGAATATAATAAAATCAGGAGCACAGAAAGGGAGTGGACTGATAATTCTCAGAGTGAAAGGGTTGAGAGGGGTTCAGGGAGAGACTGGACAAAAATCATACACGTATGGATGAAGTCAATGTGGAGGTTGTAAGGGTAGAGGGGGGGTAGGAGTTGGGTGGAGGGGAGCTATGGAGGGGAAAAAAAGAGAAATAATTGTAATAATCTGAAAAATGAAGATTTAATTAAAAAAAAGTTTTGTTATTTTGGTAGGATATCGACGAAAGTACAATCCTTAAATAAAACAATAATATAAGCAGAAAAAGAAAAAAGAAAATCCTCAAAAATAGTGGTTAACTATAATAGCAATACACTTGATAGGGCAGAAATGATTTTTTTCTGTATTCTTTTCCTTTGTCATTGTTACTTCTTTCTCCCTTCTTGTTTTTCCCTTTCTTCCCACCGTCCTTACCACTGCCCTCCCTAGTCCTATTCTGGATCCTCTGAAGGAAGACATTAATTATTAAAGGACATCTGGTTCTTGGCATTCTATGGAGAAAAAAAATCAATGATTTTAAGGACCCTAAAGAGAATCACTGATTTTGTGAAGCTTAATAAAAAGTCCACAGTCAAATAAAAGCATTTTCCCCTCTGAATCATTCCATTCTGTTGTTTCTGAACATCTGGACAAAAGGGAAGACTGCCTTCACTCAGCCTCCTCAGAACACGGCCTCATGGGCTGCAGCTAGATCCATGTTTATGCCTCATTTGGAGCATAAGCCATCATTCCAAGCTTCTCTTTCTGAAGCTGCACTAACTGTGGGGGTGAATTCTTTTCCAACTTTGAACTTCAGTTTTTAAAATGGAGCAAATCAGGCAAGACTTGCTATAATTGATGAAAATCAATGAAAACACCACTCAGAATTAATGCTCAATCTTAAACTCTTATGACATTTCCTGGGTATCCGCTTGGTCCTGACAGCTAGCTCTTTAAGCAGGGGACACTCCACAGGGAATAGCATATAATTGGGAAGTAGAGGCCCTGGATTCAAGCCCCAGGCCTGTTACCTGCTACCCTGTGTGACCTTCAGTATTTTGCAGTATCTCTGCCATCCGTGATATCCTCCCTTATAAAATGTGGCTGATGTGATTATTGTGATGACTGAATAAAATAATTAATACAGCACTTGGTAAAAAATGTTTAAATGTTCGTTACTGTTAATTGTCTTGTTTAATGCCATCTGATTTAAAAACAAGGCTAAGACTTTTGCTATTATTGATTTTAAAGTCACCGAAGACGAGTATTGTTGGTGTAAAATTATAAACTGATTTCACTTCCAATGCAAAATTTTAAACCAAACAAACTACACTTTCAAAACCAGTAAAGGCTTTTGAGTAATGCCATGTAAATAAACATTGAAGTTAATACTTTCTAGGTGCTTTAAGATTTATGTGGTAAGAATAAGTATCAAAATTAATCCTAAAAACTAAACACAAATGCTCTCTCAGTAGGATTAATCCATTAGGTTGTCTTTGCATAAGTACATATAGTTCTTCCTAAATTTGCATAGATGAATTTTAAAAGTTATTTTCTAATTTCAGAAATAATATTGTAGAAGATAGTAAAAGTATAAATGCAAAACTAGTTGCATTTGTGTCCTACAGAGAAACAGAACTAATAAGATATATTAAGGAATTGGCTCAAGCAATTCTGGAGGCTGAGAAGTCCCACAATCTGTAGTTGGCAAGCTGGGGACCCAGGAGAGCTAAGGGTGTAACTGAATCCAAGTCTCTGTCTGAAGGCTGGAGAAGACTGATATCCCAGCTCAGACAGTTATGGAGCAGTTCTCTCTTACCAGCCTTGTTATTCTATTCAGGTTTTCAATAGATTAAACAAGGCCCACCCACATTGGGGAGAGCAAGCTGCTTTGCTCAGTCTCTTGATTCAAATGCCAGTATCATCCAAAATACCTTCACAGAAACACCAAGAATAATTTTTGACCAAATATCTGGCCAGCCATGGTGCATCACTGTGACTCAGTCACACTGATGCGTAAAATTAACCATTATACTAACTAATATTACAGAATATTGGGGGAATATAGGAAAGAAAAAAATGACACCTCCCCAAATTCTGCCACCCAAAGGTAACCATTAGTAGAGTTTTGACACTTTCCCCAATCTTTTAAAAAACATACCACAAATTAGTTTTTCATCCCCTGTTCTACTTGACTAGAGATTTTATGTTGTCTTAGGAAAGTATCTAAAATTTCCATTATGCCTTTGATTTTGTTCCTATAAAATAATTATTATTAGCCCTGCCTAGTTTGACTCAGTGGTTGGAGCATCAGCCCTCAGAATGAAAGGTCTGGAGTTCGGTTCTGATCAAGGGCATGCACATACCTCAGTGGAGGCTCTACCCATGGTCCAGTTGGGGCCACATGTGGGAAGCAATCAATGATGTGTATCTCTCATATGGATGTTTCTCTGTTTTTCTCTGTCTCTCACCCTCCCTTCCACTCTAAAAACCAATGGAAAAAATATCCTCAGGTGAGAATTAATAACAACAAAAATATTATTAGAAAGCCTGCCTCAAATATATAAAAGGCACTGTTTAACCAAATAAAGTGAGCATGGCTCACAACCTCATGTCTCACCCCAAGGAGAGAGTGAGAACTGAGTTAAGGGGACAGGGTGGCATGGGGAGAGACACTAGAGAATTCCATCTGCTCTCTCCAGGCTGATGCTCACCTCAGGAGCCCACCTCAGCGTCCCCAGATGTCCAGCCTATTGCTCCGCCACCACTTCAGCACTGAAGGTGTTAAAGGCCGATCTCACTCTCCCTGTATCCCAAGGCTGGGGTGTGAGTTTCTAGGGAAGCCCCCAATAAATTAAGGGTGGCAACCTCTCTGAAGAGGGAGAGGTGGCTTGTTCAGCATTTTAAGCCATTTAGCCAGTGTCCTTTATCATTGATTGATTTATTGGATATTTGGGCAGCGGGCAGGGGGATTTGAAATATAACATAAGCACTTCCTGAGATGTCAGTACTCTAATGTTAGTGGTCTGAACAAGGATGTAATTCATATCTGCAGGTGCTTACTCTAGTATCAAATACTTCAATAACCTCATGCTTGTGGAATCCACTGTTCCCAAGTGCCCTATTTGTATTCTGATATGCCCATGTCTTTTCCTATGTGTGTTTTCCTTTCTTAAGGGGCTCTCATTTCCTTCAATAGGATATGTTTTATTTCATCCCTTTTCCTGCATTTACTCATATTAATGTTACCGCATTCACTGGTAATAGCCGGGCCTGGAAATAGCCCGCATAGCCCGTAAATACTAGCCTGAAACACAACGCCTGGGATGCATTATTGTGAAAGAATGGACTGGAACTGAGTGGAAGTAACAGTTTCTTTTGGAGTTCTACCTAAATGCTGGCCAGTGAGAGGACACCTGAGGGAACTCGGCAAGAGAACACGGTGGCCTGCCCTTGGAGCTGGCTGAGTTTGGAGCCAGGCAGGACAATTTAGGGTTGTGGATATTTCATTTCCACTTAGAAAGTTCTTGGTTGAATGATGGAAGCATAGCAGAGTCAAAATGTCCCTGTGAGTGTTGCATTGCTTTTATTCCTGTGTCTTGGTGCAATAATGGAATGTTTGCAATTGGCCAAAACAGAAGACTTCTGGAAGCTAAGACTCCTAGGCCTGCAGGGCTCAACTATGGTGGTACAATGCTGTCTTTTGGGCAAGGTTCACTCTTCTTTTTTCTCTATCTTTCTGGTTCTTCACTTATGTATCTGGGAGATTGATTTGTACTGGTAAGAAGTGTTGCTTAGAAGGTATCTGATCTGGCCCACAGGCAAATTTGTTTGGTTTTATTTGCTCTCCAGGCTCCAAATCTTCCATCTGTAACATGGAGCTAGCAAGTTGCCTGCTATTTATCTGTCAGGAAGGTACAGAGAGAAAACATGTTGTTGGGGATTTATAGGATATAGTATGATATAAGCATGATAAAGGCACAAAGGTTGCTTGTTTAGAACACAGCACACATTTTCTTCCATTATTTCCCAATGTGGGATGCAGAGAATCACTGCCCTCCCCTAGTATTAGCATGTTGGTAGATAGATATACAGATGTTTTCATTCCAACATGGGTTCCCTCTTCCCTCTATCTGTTAAATTCCTATTGTTATCTGCTAGTATAAGCAAAGGGTAAAGAGACCCTTTCTCACTGCTAGGAACAGAGACCCTGGGGGCAAGTCTTGCAGAAACAGGAGACATGCAGAGGCAGCTATTCATAGGCATGGCTGTTGGAGGTCAACAAACATGATACTTCGTGTGTCGTGGTATGTTATATATGATCTGTGATGTGTGCATATCGTATTATATTAGATGTGTGCCTGTGTGTCCTATAATAAGTGCAGCCTGGGATCCCTGGGGTCTGCTGTGGGTGGCCAGCTGGGCTGCTGGTTTAGAAATATGCCCTATTGCATCAACTGCTGGGGTGTCAGTTGGGAACAAAAACAAGTACAATAATGATGAACTTGAGCCCTGCCAAAGAATTAATTCTGAGATCTTGAAAATTTGGGGAATAAAATACATTTAAAAGATGGATTCTTGAGGAACTTTAGGACACATATTTATTGGTTGCAGAAAGACTTGCTCAGTGGAACCTTGGTTTTGCAAACTTAAAGATCTCCCTCTTCTTGAAAAAAATAGATTTCAAATAAACTAGAGTCTCTTAGAAGAATAAGCTGGCCCTGTCCGTGTGGATCAGTGGTTGAGCATTGAACTATAAACCAGGAAGTCACAGTTCGATTCTCAGTCAGGGCACATGCCTGATTGCAGGTTTAATCCCCAGTAGAGGGCGTGTGGAAGACAGTCAATCAATGATTTTCTCTCACCGTTGATGTTTCTTTCTCTCTCTCTCTCTCTCTCTTCCTTTTCATCTCTGAAATTAATACAAATATTTTTAAAAAGAAGAATAAGAAGCTGTTCTGCAGAATAATGTAAAAAATTGCCTTTGAAATCCACAGATTTTCTTTTTTCATAAAATTTCCCTTTCTATATGGATTTAGCAAGCCCTCTTGCTAAAAATAGTTGTTGGTTCTTGATGAAGCCATTCCTCAACCAGGAGAGCAGGGAGAATACCTTCTAGTTCCCACTGATGGAGAGACCATGAGATGAGGCGAGGCTACACTGGAGGCTTAAACTCTATGTGTGAAGGCACACAGGGTTGTTCTTCCAAGCTAAATAGAATGGCCCCAAGCAATATGCTGATGGTGGATAACTGGGCACTGATAGATGGGATCCCGGTTTAGGGTAAGACACCTTGAGACCAGGGGGCTGAGTTTTCCCTGAGAGTGAAAATTCCTATGGTCAATAATCCTGCAAGGCGATAGATCCAGGGATGGAAAAGGAAGATGGGCGGTGTTGGGTTGCAGAGGAGGTGGGATATTGAAAACATGCGTTTTCATGGAAATGGTGGGAGAAAACTCCAAAAGAGGTGGGGCCTCACGGCAGGCTTTTAGGCTGGGGACAAGAGGTGGGTGTGGGGAAGAGTAAGACCTACATAAGCACCTATTTTGCCAAAGAGGATTTGGCCTTTATGAAGAAAAGGTGAAAAGGGCAAACAGCACTCAGCCTTTGTTTGGCAACAGCCATTCCAGAGGCAACAGCAGCGGCACTGGAACAGTGAGAGTGGCCCCGCCAGCTCCTTTTTTGGGAAGCACACTCAGCATCTCAGCACCAAGCCTTGTAACCCTGAATTGTATCGGCAAGTGTCTATGTTTCATCTCAGTTGATTTTGTGCATCCATTAACAAGATGTGATATAAGAGAGCTCAAAAGAGTCTTACAATGAGTGTGGAACTATACATAATTGGGCATTTTCATCCAGATGAATGAAATAAAGACATGCATGCATTGGATTTGGGGTCTGGAAATGCTCAAAAGTTTTTTCATATAAATTCATGGTAGTTGCTTCTTCTCTTTACCCAATTTTGGCTTGCAATGGGCATGTTGAAAGAGAGAACAATGGGAATGTTGAAAGAGAGAATTTGTCCAGGGGAAATGTTTTCTGTGAATTGAGTTGGTCTTTGGGCATATTCTGAGAGTTGTTTTCAGTGTGCAAGTATTATATCTTTGGTTAGATTAATCCTTAAGTATTCCAGATATTTTGTTGCTATTATAAATGGCATTTAAAATTTTATTTCTTGATTGTATCTTGCTACTATATAGATATACAATTAGTTTTTACATATTTTTCACCCTGAAACCTTGCCAAAAAGCACTTATTAGTTCTAGTAGTTTTGCATTTGTTCTAACAATTTTTTTGCTTCAGTTCTTTTTAAGTATCTTTTATGCCTCTAGTTAGCACTTTTCTACTGATGTTATTGTCAGTGTCATTTCTGGGTCAGTCTCAGTTGATACTTATTGATTCTTATTGTGAAGTGTATATTCTTCTTTATGTGCCTGGTGATTTTTGTTTGATGCCAGACATTGCGAATTTACATTATTTGGTGCTGGATATGTTTGTATTCCAACTAACAGTCTTCAGTTTTGGACCGGGATACAGTTAAGTTGCTTAAAAATAGTTTGATCTTTTTTGGATCTTGCTTTTAAGCCTTTTAGATGAGGTCAGTGTTCATCCTAAGATTAATCTCTCCTCAGAAGGGAGACAGGACTCCTTAGTGCTACCATGCCTCATTCTCTCTGAGGTTTTCTATGGTGGTCACTTGGGCAGATACTGTTTCTGGCCCTGTGTGTGCTCTGGACAGTGCTCTCTCTAATCCTTTCATGTGGTTCTTTTGCTGCCCTCAGGCAGTTTACTCACGCACGTGTGCTGGTAATATTCAATTGAATTCTCAATGGAGACCTCTTCGGAGCTCCAGAGTTCTCTCTGTGTGGTACTCTCTGTCTCCTATCAGTCCTCGGGCCTGTGAACTCAAGTGCCTGGGTTTCCCCTGACTCCCAGCTCTGTTTCCTCAATTCAGGGACACTGCAGGGCTCTGCCTTCATTTCTCCTCCCTGTGCTCAGGCAAGAACCTTTTCCCAGGCAACACATTTGGACAATCATTGGGGCTTACCTCATTTGTTTCCCCTCACTCAGAGACACTGATAATTTATGTCTTGAAAACCATTGCTTTCATATATTGTCTAGTGTTTTAGGTAAATCTAGTCCCTGGCACTCTATCTTAGCCAGAAGTCAGATTGCATGCCACTTTTGGAAGCCTCCACCTACACAACTGCATCAATGTTTTAAAAATTATAAAGGCAGTTTTATTATGAAGGATATAAATTGAGACCTCCCAAATGATGACACCTATGGGATGAAGACCAGGAGGGCCCTGGACATAGGACTCCAGTGTCCTCTCCCCATGGACTCCATGTGTGAAGGCACCCTCTAAGCTAGGGTGTCAAAGTTTATACTGGAGGTTCATTACCTAGGTGTGATAGAGTGAATCATTGGCCACATGACTGAACTTTATCTCCTGCTCTTCTGGTGACAGCTTCCATGCTGAGTCATCTCATCTCTTAGCATAAATTCAGGTGTGTCCTAAGAGTCTCATGGATATCAAAGACTGTGATATCTCTATATCTACTAATAAGGATATGGAGATTCTCTTAAGAACCAGGGATACTGTGCCCTCTGACGTTCTGTTGGTGACAACTAGTCACGTACTCCACTTGGATACAGTGGAAGCGAGGAATGATTGCTTCCCAGCAATGACTGCACAGGGGAGGGGATTTGTGGGTTGGCCAGCCAGCTGTGTCTACCACACTGCTCTTACCCTCATCTTACAGATGAGCAAACAGAGGCACAGTAGAATGAAAGAAAGCTTCTAGGGAAATTAGAATGGTGGTGGTGGGCCTAGTAGAGCTGGCACTTGCAGTTCCTACAGGCTTCCATGTCCCAAATCTTGTCTGTGCCCAGGAGATTCAAATAAAATCAGCTGACCTCACAAACTAGCTGACCTCACAAACCAGCAGTGAGAGCTGGAGGAGTGATGGTGAGAACAATTCTCTGGGTTTTCAAAGTGGGATTGCCTATGAGGTGGAAGAAATCTTTACAGCAAAATGGCAAAACAGAGTTCAATTTCTAGGGAGACTCAATTTGTTTTCTTTGTTCGACTAAAACCTCACGCAGGAGAAGGGAATGCAGTGGGAATAATTAGCCACAGCGGGTGGTATAAATCCAAAGAGAAAAATAATTCATCAACTTTGAAGCAACTCATTTAAAATTGCGAGTGTGGTTTATTTGACCTGCATTTGGGAGCAAATATTAATGAAGAAGTAAAGGCAGCTTATGGCTTTTTCAGTTCTTTCATTTCCCACTAGATGTCTTTGATAGAAACTAATTATCAATGCTCTTGATTTAATTTGGAAAAAATTGGATGAAGTTTTTTCTTAAGTCCCATGTCAGTGTTCATAACCCAGGAGAACTGAAATTAACCCTGACCCTTCCTTAGTAACTGCTATAGTCAGTGGGATCCAAGGCGTTCACTTTGGAAAACGAGAAACATTATTATTATTATGGTGATTATTATTTTTTAAATAAAAATTTCTTGTGGGTGGGAATGCAGGAAGGCTGGAGGAAAATTTTTCAGTGCTAAAGTTGCTTTTATTAAGCCACCAAGCAGATATCACACTTTCATTAATTAAAAACCAACTAACTTGAATTCATTCCCCCCTTCTACATTCACTTTCAAGAGTCAAAGGCATGAAAATGAGGTATTGCCAAGAACCTATTTTAAGATCAACCTTTAATATCATATTTAAGATCAATGACATAAGTATCTTAACCATATACACTTGCTCCATTTTTCTTGCAATACATTCTTAACTGTTGATATTCTTCAGAATTATGTCTTCAGTTCTCTTTCTCTCTCTTTTCCTCTCTCTTTGTAGTGTGAGATTTGGATTAAGAGTTTGGGTTCTGGCATGATGGATTTACTGGTGATGAGTTTGAATCCTGGTGCAATTAATATAAGTATTGTGACATCATCTGCAGAATGGGAAAAGTATTAATAGCTACTCATAAGGTTGTTTAGATGATTAACTTAGTTAATACATGTCATGTGCTAGAGTAGTGGCTGGGTGGGGGAAGTGCTCAGTAAATGTTTGCTAATATTATTGTTATAGTTACTAGAGGCCTGGTGCATGAAATTCGTACCTGGGGGGGGGTAGCAGTTGGGAGGGTGTCCCTCAGCCCAGCCTGCACCCTCTCCAATCTGGGACCCCTCTCACAATCCAGGACTGCTGGCTCCCAGCCGCTCACTTGCCTGCCTGCCTCATTGCCCCTAACTGCTTCTGCTCACCCCCTAACAATTCCCCTGTCAGCCTGATTGACACCTAACTGCTCCCCCATTGGCCCAATTGCCCCTAACTTCCCTCCCCTGCCAGCCTGGTTGCCCCCAACTGCCTTCCCCTGCTGGCCATCTTGTGGCGGCTATCTTGTGTCCACATGCGGGCAGCCATCTTTGACCATATGGGTGTGGCCATCTTGCATGTTGGAGTGATGGTCAATTTGCATATTACTCTTTTATTAGATAGGATTATTATCATCATCATTGTCATCATCAATGGTATCCCTAGATGGCACTTTTCCTCCTCTATAGCCACAATTTCAACTTTCATTTATGTGCAAATATTGATAGCAATCAAAGAGCAGTATAAAAATGTATGTGTGTATTATATAATTATGGTTCTTTGTCCCATTGTCCAACTGTCTGCTAGGCTTCTCTTTCCGTTGACCTTTACCTTTGAGCAACTCACAGTATCACTTTCGAGTAGACAGTCATATAATCTTAAATTCCACCCGGCAGCACAGCCTTCTTGCAGTAAGGCCAGATCCACTTGTCCAACAGCAGGCCTCCCTTGCTTGTGGAATCCATCCAGGGCCAGGATGACTTAGGGTCTATGTGTCCCTCTCCTCAGCCACCAGGAGACTGCTGGGACTTACTCTTTTGGAAAACTCATCACCAGTAAATCCATCATGCCTTCTCTCTCTGTTACTCTTGGTCACCGTCCAAGATCCTCGGACTTTCTCTCATTTTTATAGTTCTCTGCTCCCTCTCCCACCTACCTTCCTATTGCTCTCCTTTCCAAACAATTCAAGGTCCCACAATGAACAATTCCCTGCATGCTCAACCTTTTCACTGAAGATTCCCTCTATGTATAGACCTTAACTGCAGCCAGGCTGGCTTTTGTTGATAATGATCTGAAATGGATAGTCCTCATTTTTTGCCCTCTACACATGCCTCAGGATGTAAAAAAAGCCTCGCTTTCTTCCAGCCTTTGCCTTAGGACTGGCCCCTCTAGTTATATCCCCATCTGTGCTCTTGACAAGCACCCTTCATTCAGTGAAGATACTGGCAAAAGGCTCATCCTGCAGATTTCCCCTCCAAATCCTGTTCATCTCCATGACTTTATTTGATTTCTCATCAGTCACCCTGTCCACAAACACAGGTGCTCCTTGTCATAGCCTATCACTGCTCTGTCCTAAAAGGGTATGTGTGGACGTCAGCCAGGGCCTCTTGAGTATCGAGCTGTCTCATGCAGTAACTCCTACTCCAAATGTTCCCTGATTGTGTGGTCTATTGTTATTATTGTCATTGTCCTCCTCTGATGCCTTGAAGCCCAGCTCTCTCCCTATCCAGTGTCCACTTACCTCCCACCCAGCTTAGACATCATGGCTTGTTGTTTCCATATTTCTCTTGTCAATTAACTTCCTTACCCCCATTTCCTTTTACTGTTTTGTCTATTTTTAAAAAAATCCCTAGTTCAATTTAAGTATCTGGCTTCACCTTCTCTAAACTTGACTGGTGACTGCTAGAGGAAATGACATTATTATAGAGTTTGGTACATTCTACATATATGTTTTTCAGCCTTAAAACTTGACCCTCTGATTCTCTGAAGTAATCGTTCCAAAACTTTATTCTTTTCAATGGCCTACATTTTAGGTCCTCCATTCTTTCTCTAACATTATCTGTTACTACTTTTTGCTTGCTCACATCTGATCAGCCACATGGTCTCCTGCTGAATCTTTTTTAAAAAATATATTTTATTGATTTTTCACAGAGAGGAAGGGAGAGGGATAGAAAGTTAGAAACATCGATGAGAGAGAGACATCGATCAGCCGCCTCCTGTACGTCCCCTACTGGGGATGTGCCCGCAACCAATTTACATGCCCTTGACCAGAATCGAACCTGGGACCTTTCAGTCCACAGGCCGACGCTCTATCCACTGAGCCAAACCGGTTTCGGCTCCTGCTGAATCTTGAACATGTCTTTGATGGTCAGTTTATGGGTCAGCTTGACTAAGCTATAGTAGCCTGTTAGTCAATCAAACATTAATCTAGGTGGCCCTTCCTGGTGACTTAGTTGGTTGAAACATAGTCCCTCACCCCAAAGGGTTGCAGGTTCAATTCCTGGTCAGGGCACACACTTAGGTTGTATGAGGGTGCATATGGAAGGCAACCAATTGATTTCTCTCTCTCTCTCTTTCTCTCTCTCTCTTTCTCTCTCTCTCTCTCTCTCTCTCTCTCTCTCTCTCTCTCTCTCTCTCTCAAAAAATCAAATCCTCTGGTGAGAATTAAAAAAAAAATCAAAAAAGAAACAAACCACACCCCATTAATCTTGGAGTTGCTGTGAAGGTATTTTATAGATGCAGTGAAAGCCTAAGGGAGATTACTCTAGATACTCTGGATGGCTTTACATGAATTCTGTAACAGATTGAGGCTTTTAGGTATGTTGGGTTGGAAGTGAATGTATTTTGCATATTGGATGGATGTTAATTTTGGGGGGCCAGAGGGTGGACTGTGGTAAACTGGAGAATGGACCCCAAATACATCCAGGTCAATCCTTGCAACATTTGACTATTACCTTATATAGCAAAGGAGATTTGCAGATGCCATTGACCAGATCTTGATCTTGAATAGAGAGATGATTCTGGATTATCCTGGAGGACACTACCTATCATCACAAACAGCCTTACAAGAGGCTGATTGTGTAGAATTGACTGTGTGAAGTAAGGGGAAGTAGGAAGTGTGAGGATGGAAACAAGAGGCTGGAGTGATGGAAGAAGTCATAAGTAAAGAAATGTAGGCAGCCTCTAGAAGTTAGAAAAGGCAAGGACATAGATCCTCCCCTTTATACTCCAGAAGAAATGGGTCCTGCTGACATCTTGACTCTGTGACTGATTTTGAATTTTCACTTCCAGGCTGTAAGAGAACATATTGGTATTGTTTTATGGTGACTTGTTACAGCAGCAGTAGGAAACTTATACAGTATCTAATATGCTCCCACCTTATAACTATTGCACTGGCTATTCCTTCTTCTTCAAATGCCATTCTCCCAGATATCTATCTGATTCCCTCATCATGTTCAAATATTTGCTACACGTTCTACCTTTACCTCTCTATTCAACACTGAAAGCTACTCTCTACCTCCCCTTGCACAACACTCTCCATCTTCCTTACCCTGCTCTATTTTCTCATAGTACTTATGTAACTTTCTAACATACTGTATAACTAATTTAGCATATTCATTGTTTATTATTAACTAGAGGCCCAGTGCACAAAATTTGTGCACGAAGGGGGAGGGGTGTCCCTCAGCCCAGCCTTCACCCTCTCCAATCTGGGACCCCTTGAGGAATGTCTGACTGCCCGTTTAGGCCTGATCAGGCCTAAACGGCAGTCAGACATCCCTCTCAAAATCCAGGACTGCTGGCTCCCAACTGCTCGCCTGCCTCCTAGCCTGATCACCCCTAACCTCTCCTCTGCCAGCCTGATTGCCCCTAACTGCCCCCCCCACTGCAGGCCTGGTCACCCCTAACTGCCCTCCCTTGCAGGCCCAGTCACCCCCAACTTCCCTTCTTTGTAGGCCTGGTCCCTCCTAACTGCCCTCCTCTGCTGACCTGATCACCCACAACTGCCCCCCCTGCCGGCCATCTTGTGGTGGCCATCTTGTGTCCACATGGGGGCAACCATCTTGTGTGTTGGAGTGATGGTCAATTTGCATATTACTCTTTTATTAGATAGGATAGAGGCCTGGTGCACAGGTGGGGGCCAACTGATTTGCCCTGAAGGGTGTCCTGTATCAGGGTGGGGGTTCTCTTGGCGTGTGGGGTGGCCTGGGCCAGGGGCCTGTGGTGGTTTGCAGGCTGGCCATGCTCCCCAGCAACCCAAGCAGAGTTCTTTGTATCTGGGATTTATTTATCTTCTATATTTGAAACTTTGTAGCCTTGAGCGGAGGCCTGGTCTGGCCAGGGTGTGCAGGAATCTTAGCTTTCTCCATTGCCAGGGAATCCCAAGTCTCCTGTTTGCTCTGTGGCGACAGCCATCTTGGTTGAGTTAATTTGCATACTTGCTCCTGATTGGCTGATGGGTGTGGCTTGTGGATATAGCAGAGGTATGGTCAATTTGTATATTACTCTTTTATTAGATAGGATTCCACAATGACAGTAATCTTGTTTTGTTCATTCATGGATTTCTAGTACTCAAAACAGTTCCTGGTACATAGTAGGTGCTAAACAAATCTTTGTTAACTAAATAAATAAAATGCCCTACCTAATCACTTCACTGCTCATCCTCAGAAGATGATCTCATCTCCAATTTCACAGAAAAGATAAAAACTAGCAGAGAAGGTGCCATCCATTTCCCATCACATATATTTACTGTCCTCACCCCATCCCCCTTCCTACTAATCCCAGTAAACTAGGGTCTTCTCTGCCTGTTCAAGGTAAAACCCTCCACCAGGGTTCTAGTTTGCATCTATTCCCACCTGTTCAGAAATATCAAAGCTAAATTATTCCCTTTCTTACATTATCATTCTTTTTTAAAAAATATTTTTTATTGATTTCAGAGAGGAAGGGGGAAAGAGAGAGACAGAGAGAGGGAAAGAGAGAGAGAGAGAGAGAGAGAGAGAGAGAGAGAGAGAGAGAGAGA
>JAAGEH010000101.1:2746847-2802460 GCA_011751065.1 Lasiurus cinereus | reverse complement strand
GAGAGAGAGAGAAAGAGAGAGAGAGAGAAGAAACATCAATGATGAAAGAGAATCATGGATCAATTGCCTCCTGCAAGCCTCCTACTGGGGATAGAGCCCATATTCCAGGCATGTACCCTTGATCAGAATCGAACAGGGGACCCTTTGGTCCACAGGCTGACACTCTATCCACTGAGCCAAACTAGCTAGGGCACATTATCATTCTTTATCTCTCTCTTTTTCTTGGCTTTCTCCTATCAGTATTTAAGCATGTTAATGTCTCTCCCACTCTAAAAACAACAATATTCTCCTGAATCATTTGCTTCTCTAGACATTTCTTTATGTTGCTTCTTTCCTGCCAAACATCTTGAGTAGTCATTATTATCTCTACCTCCATACCACCCATTCATTCATCAACCCCCTGCCATCTGGCTTCCACCCACCATTTTCACTGAGTCTGCTGATGCTAAAGTAGAGGATGACATCTGTTGCTAAATTCATGAGATGCTCTGTGGTCCTTATTAGATGAGCTCTTGGCAGCACTAGGCAATGATTGCCCACCCTCCCTCTTGAAAGTCTCTTCCTTTGCTTTTTGCAAGAACTACTTTTCAGGTTCTTTCTGCTTCTTTGTACTTTATCAGTTAGCCCTTTAAAAAAAAAATTCTCACCCGAGGATATGTTTTTACTGATTTTAGAATGAGAAGAGGAGAGAGATAAGGAGAGAAAGAGAAACACGGATCTGTTGCCTCCTGTACATGCCTGACTGGGCATCGAATCCACAACCTAGTTATGTGCCCTGACCCACAACCTTTTGGTATATGGGACAACACTGCAACCAACTAAGCCACCCAACCAGGGCAGCTCTTTTTCTTTTTAATAGGATTTAATTTCTTAAAGGAGTTTTTAAAATATATTTTATTGATTTTTTACAGAGAGGAAAGGAGAGAGATAGAAAGTGAGAAACATCGATGAGAGAGAGAGACATCGATCAGCTGCCTCCTGCACCCCCCACAGTGGAGATGTGCCGCAAGCAAGGTACATGCCCCCGACCGGAATCGAACCTGGGACCTTTCAGTCCGCAGGCCGATGCTCCATCCACTGAGCCAAACCGGTCTCAGCTTAAAGGAGTTTTTAGATGCAGAGCAAAGTGAAGCAGAAGGTACAGAGTGAGTTCCCATATAATCCTTACCCTCAATCACACATCCTCCCCCATCACCAACATACACCCAGAGTGGTACATTTGTTACAAATGATGAACCTACATTGACACATCATTATCATCTAAAGGTCATAGTTTACATTAGAGTTCACTTTTAGTGTTATACTTGCTATGGGTTTGGATAAATGTATTCACCATTGTAGTATCGTACAGAGTAGTTTCATTCTGTCCTAAATATACTTCGTGCTCTGCCTATTCATCCCTCCTAATCCTTTACTATCTCCACACACTTGCATTTTCCAGATGTCCTGTAACTCGAATCATACAGACTGTAGCCTTTCCATATTGGCTTCTTTAACTAGTATTATGGGTTAAGTTTCCACATATTTTCATGGCTTAATAGCTCATTTCTTCTTAGCACTGAATACTATTCTATTATCTGTATGTACCACAGTTTATTTATCCATTCATTTATCAAGGACATTTTGATTGCTTCCTAAATTTTGGCTATAAATATCTCTGTGTAATTCTTGTGTGGACATACAGTTTTAACTCTTTTGGGTAAATACCGAAGAGTGCGATTGCTGGGTCATATGGTGAGAGTATATATATTGTTGCAAGAGACTTCCAAACTCTCTTCCCACAAGTAGCTATTCTATTTTGCATTTCCATGGGCAATGAATGAGGCTCCTAGTTGTGAGCTTCACATTCTCACCACCATTTGTATTTCAGTTACCTTTGTCCATTCCTCTTTATTTGCTCCTTCAATGTTGTTGTTTCCCAGAGTTTGTCATAGGCCTGCTTTTCTTTCCATATCACACATGCTTTAAGTCCGTGGCTTCAAGGACCATCTAGAAATCCACTATCCCAAATGTATTACTTCTTTGTTTTTTAAAAAATATATTTTATTGATTTTTTACAGAGAGGAAGGGAGAAAGAAAGTTAGAAACATCCATGAAAGAGAAACATCAATCAGCCGCCTCCTGCACACCCCCACCTGGGGATGTGCCCACAACCAAGGTACATGCCCTTGACTGGAATTGAATCTGGGACTCTTGTGTGCGAAGACCAATGCTCCATCCACTGAGCCAAGCCAGTTAGGGCTGTATCACTTCTTTAAATGTGTGCTGCTGCTGTGGTAGGACGATGCATAAGATTGGCACAGAGCATAGAGGTTCCAACGGGGGTCTGAAGACTAAAGTCAAGCCGAAACTGGTTTGGCTTAGTGGATAGAGCGTCATCCTATGGACTGAAAGGTCCCAGGTTCGATTCCTGTCAAGGGCACGTACCTTGGTTGTGAGCACATCCCCAGTAGGGGGTGTGCAAGAGGCAGCTGATCAATGTTTCTCTCTCATCGATGTTTCTAGCTTTCTATATCTCTCCCTTCCTCTTTGTAAAAAATCAATTATATATATTTAAAAAAAAAGACTAAAGTCAAGAAAAAGTCTAAAAGTTAAGCAAGATTATTTAGAATAACAGTTGTACTATTAAAATGAATTCAGGGGAACAGTAGAAAAGATAACTGGGCAAGTGCAAGGCTGCCTGGCTGCTTTGGCTAGAGCATCAGGGAAGGTCTCTTTGAACTGAGCAGAGCTGGGCTGCATGAGGTATAAGCACAGAATTTAAAAGAGCACCAAAATCTCAGTAATCAAAATAAATACAACATTATTTAAAAGCAAAAGCAAAGTAAAAAAACGAGGAACGAAATATCAAAATTTTAATTAGAAAGTATCAATAAGCTGAAGCTAATTAAAAATTATTTAAGATAATCACTTATCAAGAAATGTCCAATATGACCATTCTCTCCACTGAAAATGAGATAAACAAAGAAGCAGATTTAAAAAATATTATTAAGTTTGCCTCTGTTGAAGCCAGGAACCTAAAATACAAGTTTTCAGTGTTTATTTATTTATTTTTAATAAACCTTTATTGTTCAGATTATTACAGTTGTTCCTCTTTTTTTCCCCTCATAGATCCCCTCCACACGGTTCCCACCCCACCCTCTGCTCTTACTGCCCGCCCCCCACTGTCCTGGTCCATAGGTGTACAGTTTTTGTCCAGTTTCTTCCCGCACCCCCCAGAATTATCAGTCCACTCCCTTCCTATGCCCCTGATTCTATTATATTCACCAGTTTATTCTGTTCATCAGATTTTTTATTCAGATGATTTTTAGATTCACTTGTTGATATAAGTGTATTTGTTGTCACTTTGTTGTTCATAATTTTTATCTTTACCTTTTTTTCTTCTTCCTTTTCTTAAAAAATGCCCTTCAGCATTGGTTTGATGGTGATAAACTCCTTTAGCTTTTTTTTTTTTAATCTGTAAAGCTCTTTATCTGCCCTTCAATTCTAAATGGTAACTTTGCTAGGTAAAGTAATCTTACTATTCATCACTTTGAATATTTCTTGCCACTCCCGTCTGGCCTGCATAGTTTCTGTTGAGAAATCAGCTGACAGTCGGATGGGTGCTCCCTTATAGGTAATTAACTGTTTTTCTCTTGCTGCTTTTAATATTCTTTGTCATTTGCCCTTGGCATTTTAATTATGATGTGTCTTGGTGTGGTCCTCTTTGGATTCCTTTTATTTGTGGTTCTCTGTGCTTTCTGGACTTGTAAGCCTATTTCTTTCACCAGGTAGGGCAAGTTTTCTGTCATTATTTTTTCAAATAGGTCTTCAATATCTTGATCTCTCTCTTCTTTTGGCTCCCCCATAATTCTGATGTTGGTGTGCTTGAAGTTGTCCCAGAGGCTACTTACACTATCTTCATATTTTTGGATTCTTTTTTCTTTTTGCTTTTGTAGTTGGGTGTTTTTTTTTTTTTCCTCTTCATATTTAAAATTTTAACTTGATTCTTGGGATCTGCTAGTCTGCTGTTGGATCTCTGTATATTACTCTTTATTTCAGTCAGTGTATGCTTAATTCTAATTGGTCCTTTTTTGTATCCTTGAGGGTCTCACTAAATTTCTCAGAGGTTTCTAGAAGATTCTTGAATAATTTTATAACCGTCGTTTTGAACTTTATATCCAGTAGCTTGCTTTCCTCCATTTCTTTCATTTGTGACCTGTTTTGTTGTCTCTGCATTTTGGCTGCTTCCCTATGTTGATAGAGTAGATTTGTATGCTAGGTGTCCTATAGGGTCCAGTGGCTCAGCCTCCTTAATTACCTGAGGTGGACATTCTTGGTGCACCCCTTTGTAAGCTGTGTGCATAGTTTTGTTGTAGTTCTTGATTGCTGTTGGTATCACTGGGAGAAATTGACCTCCAGGCCAATTGGCTGTGAGGACTAGTTGTGTCTACAATGGGAGAACTTCTGTGCTGTAAACACCCTTATTGGGTGGGGCTTTAGTGGGGCTTTGGTTCTCACTGAGTCTGCCCCCTGAGTGTGTCTCTAATGGATGTGAAGAGTTGTAATCTGGATGGTCTCACTCTGACCACTGGGTACACTGGCTCTTGGATCTCCAAGGAGGTGCAAAGTCAGCCACTGCCTGAGGCCACCCGGCATTTATTGATGGACACTTTGGTTGTTTTCATGTCCTGGCTATTGTAAATAATGCTGCAATGAACATAGGGATGCATATATCTTTTCAAGTGAATGTTTTTGGATTTTTTTTTTCAGATAAATACCCAGAAATCTCCATACTGTTTCCATAGTGACTAGATCAATACTTCCTCACCAACAGTGCACAAGGGTTCCCTTTTCTCCACTTCCTTATCAAGACTTGTTATTTCTTATCTTTTTGATAATAGCATTTCTAGCAAGTATGAGGTGTTATCTCATTGTCTTTTGATTTGCATTTCCCCATGATTAGTGATGCTAGGCAGCCTCTTAGGTGTTCTGCTTGTCTTTACCTCATTGCATGCTATCACCTCCGACCTAATTGCTGAGTCTGGAAATCTTATTCTTTTTTTTTTAAATATATTTTATTGAATTTTTATTTTTTTATTTTTTACAAAGAGGAAGGGAGAGAGATAGAAAGTCAGAAACATTGATGGGAGAGAGATATCGATCAGCTGCCTCCTGCACACCCCACAGTGGAGATGTGCCCGCAAGCAAGGTACATGCCCCTGACTGGAATCGAACCTGGGACCTTTCAGTCCACAAGCCGACTCTCTATCCAGTGAGCCAAACCGGTCTTGGCTGGAAATCTTATTCTTGATGACGCCTCCTGGGCTTCATAACTTGTTTTAAATCCAGCTCCTATTTTGGCCATGTAGCCTTCTCTTTTTCCAGGCCCAGTGCCATCTCTTTAATTCAAGTCACTACTATCTCTCTTTTCTATTGCTGCACAAATTGTGCTTCCTGACTCCATATTTGCTTCTCGCTTATCTGTTTTCTCCAATTTAAATGGTCCTCTTAAAAAAATTTAATTACACCTCTTTTTTTTACTTGAAACTCTTCAGTGGTTCATTTCCCCATCAGTATAAAGGCAAGACTGCTTACTGGTGTTTATAAAGCTTCATGTCTCTCTAACCTCATTTCCCCTGCACATTTGATATGTTGTAATTTTACATTATTGAACTAACAGCTCTCTCTTGATGTTGGTCCAACCCTCGCATGAGTTGTTCTGCCTTCTCTCCTCTTTTCTCATCATTCACCTCATATTCTAGGTTTTGGCTTAGATATTGTCCCCTTGACAACCTTTCCAAAACTCAAATCCAGCTTAGCACCCTCTCTTCACTTAGCTCATATCACACAAATTCAAAGCAATTATAATAAGCATTTTCTTGCCTGCAAGCCACTCCTTTTTATGCTCCAAGAAGACAGAAAGTATTCTTACATGGTATGTATCTCAAACACACTGACTGAATTTCTCCATATCTTCCTTTTCAAATTCTGATGGGAGAGGAAGATTGACCTGGTAATTACCTGTGGGGTAATTGTTCTATGCCAGACCACCTTACTGATCAGCCTATGGATTCACTAGCCTTGGAGCGGGTGCCCATTTCTGGTTCAGTTAAAGGCGATCCCTTGCTTAAGTAGTATCTTCCATCACTTGAGGGCTGTGGGTGTTAAAGTCTCCTAACAATGGCTGGTAAGTTTGTTAAATATTCTGATGACATAGTCAGTCTAAACAGCAGCTAAAAGTTCAATTAGAAGTTCTCACTGAAAATCACAAAATCCAAATCTCAATTTGAGATCTTTCCCCCCAATTTTTATTGTGCTAAAATACACATAACTTAAAATTACTATCTTAATCATGTTTAAGTGCACAGTTCAGTGGCAGTAAGTGCGTTCACATGTTTGGGCAGCCATCACCACCATTTATCTGCAGAACTCTTTCATCTTCTTAATTTGAACAATAATTTCCCACATGCAACAAATATAATATTAAATGTTACTGTAATTGAAAAAAAAATAAAAATTGAAAAACATAAAAGAACTCCCCATGACTCCTTTCCTCCAGCCCCTGGCTACCACCATTCTACTTTCTTTTTTTTTTTTTAATTTTTAGAGTTCAAAAGATCCCTTATTGTCATTTGGTTATGCCACATTATTATAGGTTCTCTCTAGAGCATGCTCTGAGACTAGTAAATTATTCAGTATTATTTATCTGTTCAAGGAAGTACCTTCCAGCATTGACATTGTAAATTTTTAGAAAATAGGGATGAAGCAAGAACAATTAAAATAATAATACCTTCCCTCTGAAGGCAATTATCTGAACTGATGAAATATGTGTGGCTTGGACAGAGATCACTAATAATGCAGACAGGATGCTCTTCTGGGAAGGGTAACCCAAAGCCATGGGAGAGAAGCAGGGAGTCACCTTGAGGCTCTATAGCCAGAGAGACAAGCCCAGGGATGGAAGGAGGCCCAGAAGTGGAATGGCCATGGGCTGACGTAGATGAATGAGCCTAGTCAGCAGTGTTCTTGTTATCATTACCTCCTTTCTCTGTTCCCTTTCTCATTCTGGAATAAGAAGCAGCCAGTCAGGTTGTTGTATGGGTTTCAGTGACTGAGTAATCAAGGCCCCCTCCACCAAGCTTGGCCACAGTGTCCTGGAGTGGGTCCCATCTGTGAAGAGGAAGGCTTGGGAGGGAAACTGATGTGTTGTCCAGAGTCTGATAACAGGATGGGACCGAAATCATAGCTCAAAAGACCCAAAGGAGTCAGGATAAGGGGAAGGATTGTTACAAATGATTATGCAAATTTTGGAAACCCCAGCAGATATTTACCAGCTGTATCTTCAAAGAAAGATTAATCTTGGGCTTCCCTAATTTTTCTCTACTGCCTTAAAAAATTAAAAATACAGGCCATATATCTTGTCCAGAATATATTCTTGGGAATAGTAGACAAGGAGAGTTAGGAAAAAAAGAGCCCAAGTTAAATCAGCATGTAGTTAAAAAATTATAAACCTAGTGTGTAAAGAGCCTTAAAGACTTTCTAGTTAACTACAGGCTGGCTCATGCATTCTTACTGTGACACTACAAATCACACATTGCCTCTTTTTTAACACTTCTAGCAACATGGAATTCAGAAAATTCTAAGGGAACCCAGGGCAATCTTGGACAGTTCTAATTATTAGAGATTATTGTAAGAAACTTGATTTTCACCTATTGATACTTGATTTGTCTAGTAGAATAACTCCAATCTTTCTTTATGTGCCAAACCTAACATCTGTGGCCAGCTATTACGGTTTTTTCAGATAAACATTCCAAGCTTTCAACTTTTCTGTTATTTAGTTGACTTCAAGTCAACTTGATGTAACTCCATGTGGTCTCCAGCATGGTCTAATCCTCACAAAGAGGAACAATATAATCACTTCCCTCATGATGGATTCATGATATCTGACAGAAGAGCTCAGGATCCCATTGACTTTTGGGTTCAAAATCAACTGAACACAAGCTGCTGCTGCCCAGTGCTTGTGTTCCTAGGTTTTTAGCATAACCAACTTCCATTGTCTGTCATGTCACAGGGCCTTCTCCCAAAGTGTTAAGGTGCAAAGCAGGGTTGCCTGAGGCTTTTATTTTTTTACTGCTCTTGTTAGCATATGATTTGGAAGAAGTCATTACCCTCAATAGAAAAAACAGATCCATTGCATATCTTTCATATTTTAAAAAAATTATCTTTATTGTTGAAGTATTACTGATATCCCCTTTGTTTGTATTTTATTTTTCCCCCTCATCCCACACCTGCCCCTCCCAGGCCTTCACCACTCTATTGCCTGTGTCCATGGGTTGTGCATATAAATTCCCTGGTTAATCACTCCCCTCCTCCACCTTGCCTCTGAAATTCATCAACATGTTCCATGCTTCTATGTCTCTATTGCCTGAGGCTTGTAGATGACATCATAGATCAAGGAGAACCTGCTGAACAGAACATAGTGCAACTCCACACAAGCCCAGGATGGTCACCCAGGACAGAAGCCTTCTTCAGCCCCATCACAAGGCAAATAGCAAGAATTTGTTTTAAGAGTTCTTCATGAGGAAAAGAAGAAAGCATCATGGGTTGTAACTGTAGGCTGAATCTTGGGGAGCAGGGTTCCAAGACAAGAGGCTGAGGAGTCATCCTGGAGGTCAGTCCTAAGAAGAGCCAATGGATGAGATGAGATATTGTACGTATTCTACTAACCACAAAATAAAACAGGTCAAGAGGCTGAAAGGCAAATTGTTTCTGGTGTTCTGATCATGGGAAGTGGTGGAAGCTGGGTTTTAATTACTCAGGCAAAGTTTTCCTGGCTTCATCACATCTGGTCTTTCAAGGAGCTAAAGGGGGTGTTTGTCAATGTGAATAAGGCCAGATCTTCACACTGAAAATTTATTAAAATTGGCCTATTGTCTCAGCCTAAGGAGATTTGGGGCCTAAAATCTATTATCTATCCCTCCTAGTTTCCTGTCATCCACTGATTTAATAAACATACCATCACTGCCCTCATGTAAGTCATGCAAATTTTTAGCAGAGCAGGGCAAGGACAAATCGTTCTATGGCACAATATAAAAACCTCCCTTTAGGTTGACAGTCATCTATTAATCACAGCTCTTTGAGGAAAGTCATCCAGTGCTTACTAATGGTACCAGCATTTGGCTCAATTACTAAATCTTGTCCACAAAGATGTCTCTAATGAGAGACCCCAATAAACACCATGCTGTGGTGTAATTTATAGGTTGCTACCCTCTGTGCCAAAGCAGGATGGAGGATAGACTGGCATGATTTATTCTTGGTGAATCCATTCTGACTCTTGATGATCACTGCTTTCTTTTCAAAGTATGTCTACAAGCCCTTTTCTTTAAAACCCACTTTGATTGTTTGATAAATTGTCATCAAGCTGTTGGTCTTTAGTTTATAGGATGTTTATTATACCCTTTCTTGAAAACTGGGAAAATGTTCAGTCCTCTTCAGCCTACTTGGCCTTCTCTCATTCTCCATAATTGTTCAGAATGTATCCATAGCATTTCAGCTTTCATTATTTCTACAAGAGCCTGGTGATATAATTTGTATAGACCTGGAGACTTGAATGTGCTGAGAGCAACAGAATCTATACTAATAAAAGGGTAATATGCTAATTAGACCAGGTTGACCAGACATCTTCCAGATTGTCGGCTTCCTTCCAGACAAAGCCATGGTGGTGGGGGCCTAGGCAGAGGCAGTTAGGGCTGATTAAGCCAGCAGGAGAGCAGTTAGGGGGTGGCCAGGCCAGCCGGGGGGCCATTAAGGGGTGACGAGGCTGGCAGGGGGGCAGAATCAGCCTGGCAAGCAAGACTGTTAGAGATGATCAGACAGGCAGGTAGAGTGGTTAGGGGTGATCATGCAGGCAGGCAGGCAAGCGGTTAAGAGACAAGCCTGCCTGTCTGGATTGTGAGAAGGATTTCTGACTGCTGTCAGACATCCCCTTCAGGGTCCTGGATTGGAGAGGGTGCAAGGCTGGGCTGAGGGATCCCTCCTCCCACAATGCACAAATTTTGTGCACCAGGCCTCAAGTGTATTATAAACAGCTTTGGCTTCTCTCTTACAGTGTTTGCATGGTCTTTTCTCTTATGGAAATTGATCTCCTTAAGATAAAATAGGAGGAAACAAGGTAACTGGAGCCAAATAATCCTTTTTCTATCTGTAATCAATTAATATCAACTTCTGCCCCAAGCTTGAAGATGACCTTCATCTTTTTTGCCCTGGATATACTCTTTAAAAACCCTTTAATAATAATTTTATCTTTGGTATCTATGGCTAAAATCCAGAAAAGTGCTTATGCAGTTTGTATTAGTATCTGATTATTTTTTAAACAATTGTTGAAATTTATTCTAGATCCATCTAACTACCATGAGATTTAGCTCTATTTAGCTATTGGTTTTGGAGGTCTGAAGGATCCTCATACCTGTCTAGAACAAATATAGCTTCTCCACAGCTACTGCCACCATTGCTTAAGCTAATGTGGGTGAGTCTCTGCTCTTTATAATGAACAAATAGCTCAGCCATACCAGTAGCAACCATGCATCCATCCAATGAAGTTTTGGAGAGCTACTACAAGCCAGGGTCAACTAAAGCTGTCTGAGAGTAAGATCCTTTCATTTTCCTTGTTTTGGCATTTTCCCTCATAATTCAGGATCTGATCACCCTCCACATCCTCATCATCTTATACCATGTACCTGACTTCTATTTTTATATAAATTGATGTAGACTATCTAGGAGTTCTATTGCTTAATCTGTAGTGTTTTATATATCTGCACTGCCCCGTGTGGTAGCCACTAGCCACATGTGACTATTTAAATTTAAATAATTAAGATAGGATAAAACTAAAAGTATAGTTCCTCAATCACACTAGTGACATTTCCAGTGCTCAATAGCCATGTTGCCATTGGCCTCCATATTAAACAGCGTAGATAGAGTACATTTCCATAATTGCACAAATTTCTATTGGGCAGGGCTGGTCTAGCTATTCTTCAAACCCTTTGAAGCTCTTCTCACACAGGAGGGCTGGATGCATTCAACACATGCAGAGCTGGCCCCTGAAGGCCATGGGGATCACATCTAATATCCAGAAGGCTTTCTTACAGGACACTCCTGCAACTGCCACTTTTAAGGAAGGCTGGGTGTTTGGTCCAGGCCCTTCTTGTCCAGCAGGTGATTACAGTGTGCATCAGCTCCTTTGTTCCCAGAGGAACCACCATTTACAAACTAAGGTGAGCAAATATTTTTCAGATCCCACTGGTGGCCATTGTAATTACCATGCCTAACAAAATGCTGACACTTGCAGACACTCTAAATGTTTGCCTGGATGAGGACATGAATTAAGAGAGGTCCCTTTATTCTCTGAAATGCTCTCTTGAAAATCCAAAGAAAATTACCATGAGGTTAGGAAGCAAAGGAAAGAAGGAAGGAAGAAGGGAAGAAGGAAAGAAGATTGATTTTAAGAAAGGAAGATTTCATACACCTACGAATTTCTCCCCTCTCCATCTTTATTTCTTTGCCTCCATGTCAGAGAAACTTAGAGGTGGGCTGAAATGCAGGTTACAGAAGAAAGAATGAGAGAATGAAGGAAGAAATAAGAAAGGAAAAAGGGCATCATTTCAGGGGAGAGAGTCACAGCATTTTAAACCTAGAAAAGACTGCAAACTCCATTTGGCCTACCTCTTCATGTCACTGATGAAATATGAACATTTCATTTGGCATTTAAGACAAATCTGCTGGAAAAAAAATGAAGCAATTGAGGTCGAAAGACATAGGTTAAGCGATTGGTCTAGAGTTACAAAGCTAGTGAGTGTTGGAGCACAGGCTAGAAGCCAGCCCACCTATTCAGTCAGTTCCCACCCCCTGCTGGCTCTTTCTCCCACCCCAGGGTGGCTGAGGAAGGAGGGAGAAGAAAGGGAGTGAGGGCAAAGAAGGGGAATGTTGGGGGAGGTGAAGGCAGGCTGAGGGGAAGGAGAAAGTAAATTTGTATGTCAGCTGTCTGCCTCCCTTGTGACTTTCTTTTCTCTAAGCAGAAGAAAGGTTCACAGACACTTCACCTACTCAATCTGAATTTCACAGTTTCCCCATCCCAACAGAGATTTCTGGTTGGCAGGAGACCTTGCCTACACTGCACTAGGCCACCACAAGCTACGTGATCCGGGCAAGGTACCTCTTGCTTGACTAACCTACGCCAACAGGCTGCTTTTAGCTTAGTAAAGGCTTGCCCCAGAATCTGATTTTTGAAGCAGTTTGGCACTCCTAAAATTTCACTGACACTAGAACATAAGAACACATTAGAACAGAACTTGACAAGGATTTTAAACAGAACTCTCAAGTGACTTTATTACATTCCCTCCCTTGTTGATTCCAGACAAATAAGACCTGGAGCAGGTTTTAAAAAATGTTTCACGTTCCCTTTACTTCTCATCTCTACTCTCAAGGTCAAAAACTTTGGCACCAGAGCATGGAGCTAGAGGTCACACAGATCTGGTTCCATGTGCAGGATGTCACACGGTTGTGTTACCATGCCAGGGAACATACTCTCTCTGATACGATTTAGACAGTAATAGTAACATATTCTGTGGGCCTACTGTAGTGAGTAGGAAACATCTCTAACAGACATGTGTTGATTACATGTGCAGCTCAGGGTGATGAGACCTGGGTTTGAATCCTGGCACCTTGGCTTTCCAGCAGTGTGACCTTGGGGCAAGTAACTTGATTTCTTTCCATCTTAATTTTCTTATCTGGGTTACTAATGCTGACCTTCTGGATATGAGGACAAATTGAGATAATGCATGTAGAACGCTTCACACAGATCTGAGCACATGATGCACATTAGCTACTGTTATTATTTCCGAATGTAGTATGATTTTGTTATGTACACTTCATCATCCTTGGGGACGGCAGGCAAGCTGGCTTAAAATCCTTGCTCAAAAACATCTGCCAAGTGGCAGCATTCACACCACACTTGTGATAAATGTCCTAACTCCAACGTGGCTTCAGCTGGGCTAAGTGAGGCAGGCCTCAGGTTTTATGGGTCTGACGAAGATGTTTGAAATATTGTAGGAGACTGTCAAAGAATCCTTAGACCCACTCCGCAAAAGGGCCGTTCTTAATTTTCATCTTTCCTGTAAGTCAGAAAGATATATACTCTCCAAATAATGGCAGTTTCCTCATCCTGAAGTTATGGCAGCTTGCTGATACAATAAACAGCACCCTGTCATAAGGACTGCATAAAACATGGCCTGACATTTCTTTAAAAGTAAAAAGAAACACGGCTGCAGCAGATGACCTTTCTTTCAAGGGCACAGCTGTTTTGTGTGGTTAGAGGGACCCGTGGTTTCAGACTTAGGGGCTACGATATATAACTGGCTTTTCGCAAAGTGTTTCCATGAGGAATCACAGTATGTTCTAAAAGGGAATGCCAATTCTGCTGTGTTCACATCAGGCGGGAGTACTTTTCCTCCTCTTGATGTTTTCCAAATGATATCGTGCCTAATACTCGTGATTAGAAACTTCTTGAGTATGTAACATGCGAGCGCAATCAGGAACACGGAGGTGTCTGTTGTTTCCTGGGGGATTTTAACTCTGGGTCTTTGGTTGAGATGGTGGGCCAGTGGCTTTGAGGGACTCTGCATTTAGGAGGACTGGATGTCTGGGGGGGGGGAATGTAGTGATGGTAGATGAATTTTGTTTTATTAGAGATGGTAGGTGATTTTTGTTTTCTTTAACAATGTTGATTCCTCCTGTAAAATATTATTTGTACAATGCATTAAGATGGTAATGAAAAGTGAGTCTGAAATTTCTAATTGTGCCTGTGTTGTGTTGGTTAGAATGGGTGTTTTCTGACTTTCCTGATTTTCCAAATGTAACATGTTCGATTTACTTCATAATGAAATGAAAAAGAAGGATTGTATTGCTATTTAATTTTTTGAATTCCTCTAGCGTCAGTGGATACTGAAAACATTCCTGTTGAAGCATTGGAATCTACCCTCTCTCACCTCACCGCATCTCTAGCCTCTGAATTCAAGGAAATCCTTTGAGCTCCAGCCTGGCAGCCCCTCTGTGGGTTGGGGTGGAGTACACCACTGTCACTGAAGGCCTGCGAGTCAATATAAAATGTGCTCTCCTCGCTCACATCCAAACCCTGCTACAGCCGTGCCAACAGCAGAGCTTTGGTACATGTCCAGTCTGGTGGGAAACTTGTTTTTATTGACCTCTGCTCTCTCACCTGTCCCCTGTGGGACCAAAGCTGGGTATAGGCAACATGGCTGGCTTGGTTCAGAAGTACAAGCTGAGGCCCTAAAATCATTGACTTTGTGGTAATTAGGACACACTGGTATTGAACCTATGACCTCAGTCTCATTAGGGCTCCATTCGGGCCAACTGGGTTGACCAGAAACAGATTCAAGACAGTGAGTGATAGAGGCTTTTAGTGCAGGGTCAAAGGCCTTTTTACACCACCCAATATCATCAGTGGATTCTTACTCTACCATGTTACAGGAGCAGCAAGAGACAAGAACGGCCATGTGGACAGGTCACTGCTCTCTGCCTCATATATATGGACTGGATAGCATTACTCTTCTGTCCAATGCCCATTTCTCCATCTAGCTCAGTAAAGGGAGAGACAAAAGGGAGAGATAAGTGTTTTGACAGGACTTCTTTTTTTCTTTTCTCTTTCAGCTTCTATAACGGCTAATAGTGACAAAAACCCTAGGATTGAAGTCTATTACATTAGGAATACTTTTCTTTAAAATGACACTCTTTGTCGAGACCGGTTTGGCTCAATGGATAGAGCGTCGGCCTGTGGACTGAAGGGTCCCGGGTTCGATTCTGGTCGGGGGCATGTACCTTGCTTGCGGGCACATCTCCAGTGTGGGGCATGCAGGAGGTGGCTGATTGATGTCACTCTCTCATCTATGTTTCTGACTTTCTATCCCTCTTCCTCTCTGTAAAAAATCAATAAAATATTTTTAAAAAATGACACTCTTCAATTTAAAATATCCAAGGCAAATCATTATTTCACTCTGCTTTTCAAGGAGATCTAAAAACAGATCTAAAAACTTTTTGTGTAGAAAAATGAATCTTTTCCCCAGTGGTAGAGCAGGATAAAGGGAAAAAGACACAAGAATGATGACAGATGCTGTGTGCTAAACAAATGAAATGGAATAGAAATTGACTTGAAATATAACAGAATTTTTAATGTGATAATAATAGCATTTCAACTCAGTGGGAAGAGAATGAATTACCTAATAAGGAAGAATTATTTAATCAAGGTAGATTTCTGTTTCAGACCACACCCAAAGTAAAGATTTAAATGTGAAAATAAAACTACCAGTTGTAATAAAAAAGAAAGTAATTTTTAAAAATAATATAAATGTGTATGAAAGTACAAAAATCATTAAAAATATGGAATAATTAGAGGCCCAGTGCACAAAATTTGTGCATGGAGGGAGGGGTGTCCCTCAGCCCAGCCTGCATCCTCTCCAATCTGGGACCCTTTGAGGGATATCCGACTGCCCTCTACAATCCAGGACTGCTGGCTCCCAACTGCTCACCTGCCTGCCTTCCTGATTACCCCTAACCACTTCTGCCTGCCAGCCTGATCACTCCCTAACTACTCTCCTGCCAGCCTGATTGATGCCTAACTGCTCCCTTGCCAGCCTGGTCACCCCTAACTGCCCTCCTGCAGGCCTGGTTTCCCCCCCCCCCACAACTGCTCTCCCCTGTAAGCCTGGGTCCCCCCAACTACCCTTCCCTGCAGGCCTGGTCACCCCTAACTTCCCTCCTTTGTTGGCCTGGTTAACCCTAACTGTCCTCCCCTGCAGGATTCATTGCCTCCAATTGCCCTCCCTTGCAGGCCTGTACCATCTTGTGATGGCCATCTTGTGTCCACATGGGAACAGGACCTTTAACTATGTTGGGGCAACCATCTTGTGTGTTGGAGTGATGGTCAATCTGCATATTACTCTTTTATTAGATAGGATAGAGGCCTGGTGCATGGGTGAGGGCCAGCTGGTTTAACCTGAAGGGTGTCCTGGATCAGGGTAGAGGTTCCCTTGGGGCATGGGAACCCCAGCGACCCAAGCAGAGGCTCTGGGATCTGGGATTTATTTGTCTTCTACAATTGAAACTTTGTAGCCTGGAGTGGAGCCAAGCCTCCTGCCATTTCTGTTGGGATTTATTTATCTTCTATAATTGAAACTTTGTAGCCTTAAGCAGAGGCCAAGACAGGCCAGGGCTGTAGAAGCCTGGCTTCCTCCATTACCGAGGGCAACCCTAGCCTCCTGCTCTCTTCAGCTCTGTGGCTGCCACCATTTTTGTTGGGATTTATTTATCTTCTATAATTGAAACTTTATAGCCTTGAGTGGAGGCCTGGGCCCACCAGGGTGTGTGGAAAGCTTGGCTTCCTCCATCACCAGGAAAATCCAAGCCCCCCTCCTGCTTGCTCCATGGCCACAGCCATCTTGGTTGGGACTAATTTACATACTTACTCCTGATTGGCTGGTGGGTGTGGCTTGTGGATGTAGCAGAGTGATGGTTAATTTGCATATTACTCTTTTATTAGATAGGATATGACTCCATAAAATTTATCATAAAAAAGTATGTATATTGAATACTAAATAATATTAAAGGCAAACTAGGAGATTTTTTGAGTATCTGTGGAAGAATTAATCAGAAGATATTTATGGTGCATATGAGTAATTCAACAAAAAGCATTTTCAGCCTAGATGGGTGGATCATTTGGTTGGAGCATCATCTCCTACATCAAAAGGTTGTGGGTTTGATTACCAGTCAGGGCACATGCCTAGGTTGAAGGTTAGATCCCAGTGAGGGCATGTTCAGGAGGCAAATGATGGAAGTTTCTCTCTTACATTAGTCTCTTTTTCTCTCTGAAAAATCAATAACAAACATGTCTAGGGATGACAATTTTATTAGAAAGTATTTCTGAATCAACAAGGAAAAGAAGAACAAGTTTATAGAAGAGGAAAAAAGTGATCATTACATAAGAAGAGAAGTAAATAGCAGTAAACCTATGAGAAAAATAATTAACCTACTGATAAATGTCAAAAATTGCACATTTTAAACAATTGAAAGTTAATTTTTCTTCCAAACAGTCAGCAAAGATAAAAATATCAGCAGTGTTGCAGGGAAATTAGTCCTGTTTTATACCACCTGTGGCCATATAAAAGGGTATAACTTTTCTATATGGATATTTGGCATTATAGTCTTAAGGTTTTTATGTGCTACGCAGAAATCAATGAAAAGAAATAATCATTGCCCAAACCAGTTTGGCTCAGTGGATGGAACATCGGCCTGCAGACTGAAAGGTCCCAGGTTCAATTCCAGTCAAGGGCATGTACCTTGGTTGCAAGCACATCCTTTTTGGGGGGCGTGCAGGAGGCAGCTGATTGATGTTTCTAACTCTCTATCCCTCGCCCTTCCTCTCTGTAAAAAATAAATAAAATACATATAAAAAAAGAAATAATCATGGTTATGTACAAAGACTTTGCTATTAGACTGTTGATCAAAGTGTACAATAATTAAAAATTAGAAATGGCTTAATGCATTAACAATAAAAAACTTGCTAAATATATCATGGTGTATAATATGTGATGGAATTTTATGTAACCTTAACATGTTATAAAAAATTATATCTCTGCATTTAAAATTTTATGTATTGATTGATTTTTAGAGAGAGAGAGAGAGAGAGAGAGAGAGAGAAAGAGAGAAACATTGATTTGTTGCTCCATTTATTTATACATTCATTGGCTGTATCTTCTAGGTGCCCTGAGTAGAGATCAAACCTGCAACCTTGGTGTATTGGGAAAAAAATTATATTTTATGTCCTAGAAAAATATTCACTATTATCTCATGCAGGAAAAGGTAGCTTTAAAATTGTAATAGTATAATTTATATGTTATATGTTCACAGAAAATATGGGAAAAATATATACCACATTTATCAGAATGTTAAAATACTTTTCTCTAGGCACAGGAATTATAGATGATTGTTAAATGTCTCTTTTTATCAGATTTTTTTCCTTTAGAGTGAGCATTTATTACTTGGAGAACAAAAGATAAAACAGTATATTTTGTTCCAAATATCATAGCTAGCAGTTTGATCATGGTGATTAAACAGAATAATGTATAAGAAAGTCCCTAACACAGGAGTAGGAAGATAAGGGGGACTGGTACCTAAGGTCTCAATTTGAATCTAAAATGTTACCCTGGGGTCCAGGAACTTGTAGCACTCTATTCAAGATTGACTATCCTGGTTGGTGGGTTGCCTGAGTCCCAACCCACTACCTATTTATTTTGTTTTGCAGCTAGAAATATGAGAAGGAGCTACATATGGGAGTGGAAAAGTGTTCTGTCCAAAGGACCCCTTTATAATTTGAGATAACATCACTTCTTTGAGATCAATGTGACATCTTTTGAGATCAATGTGACAGATCTTTTTAGTAAGTGTGTGTGTGTGTGTGTGTGTGTGTGTGTGTGTGTGTGTGTGTGTGTGTTTTCACAAGGTGCAAAGCTAGGGGTCAGTGGCTCCTGTCGGTGGATGTTAGGAGTTAGAGAAAGATTTTTCCTTACTTCCATGGAGTGTGGTGATGGTGTATTGGGACATCTGAAGGACATAATGGAATTCCTTTTTGGTGACATTAAAGGGGCAGAAGAGAGGAGGGAAAGGTGAGTGGAGGTGGACTCCCTACGCAGCTATCAGGGTTTGCTTTTGTGCATTGTAAAATCCCCTCAGAGGTTCCAAGATGTAATTTTAGGGAACTTGTTGAGAAATACATATTCCGTTATAGCAAGCAGGGTAGAAAAATGCAACAAAATATGGATTGCTACCATTAATGTAACTTCCCTTTAAGCCCAGAGCTTAAGTGTCCTGGGAAAATGTGTGTTACATAGACAAGTGCTCATTTCTATGATTAATTCATTTGGCTAGAGCTTAGTTCTAATGAGACCAAGGCCAAGGCTATGGGCTCTATCCCCTTAGGAGTTGTTAGTGACTTGGCTCCAAAACTGAGGTGACACCCTTCACCCTTGCACATAGTGGGGATTGGGTGAGAGAGTAAAATATCTGACTCCACTTTGCATGCTTCCCAACACCCATGCTCTTCCCTCTAACACAATGCCACTGCTCTGAGTTCACTTGCCATTGGAATTTTGTAACATGACAATCTAATCAATTATATTGTCTCCAGAGCCACCTTACATTTACACAGCAGAGGCTGCCCACATCGCGGACAGCACAGGTTGCTCCTTGGGCCTTTCAATGCATACAGGCTGCTCTAACAATTGGTCTTAATGGCCAAATACAACTTGCAAGAAACCCTTCCCGTGATACCCTGATAGTTTGACAAGGATCTTGTGTAAAACTAACCTCTATTCTTTCTCCATCTTCTAAGAGCTAGTTGGCAATCTGCAACCATGTACATCTGATCAGGGATCAAGTTGGATATTTCATCTTAGGTCCCTGGATCCTGTGCCTTGAACTGTCTCATCACTCTAGTCCAAAGCCTTTTATTTTGTTCTCCATCCTATAGGACTTGTTCTAATGACCTCCACATCCTCTCAACCTCTTGCATTTATAAGGTTTGTTTGAGTTGCAAGTAAATGAAACTCAAGTCAGACCAGCTTTATTTGTGGATTCATACCTGGAAAGGGTCCTTGATTTGCTCACAGACACTGAAGAACCGCAAGATCAGAGTCTTAGGAATTGGATTGGGGACACACCCTACCAGAGGCCTCTTCCTCTTTCTCTCCCTGGTCCTTGTTTTGGCTTCATTCTGCAGCCAAGTTCTGTTCATGTGGTAGTCAGCATTCCCAAATGCATTTCTCCGGGCTTAACAAACAGCTGGAAAATGCCTTCTCCAGAATCTTTACAGTCTTCCAAGAGAAGGGCTCTCCTTTGTTCATTTCTCAGACCAGTCACTGATAGTGAGGGTTAAAGTCCAGCTGACTCTGGAACAGCACAGGTTTGCACTGCAAGGGCCACTTATACACAGGCTATTTTCAATAAATGCTATAAATGTATTTTATCTTCCTTATAATATTTTCTTTTCTGTAACTTACTTTATTGTAAGATTATAGATATAATACACATAACATATAAAAATATGTATTAATTAATTGTTTATGTCATTAGTAAAGCTTCTGGTCAACTGTAGGCTATTAGTAGTTAAGTTTTTTAGACTGCAGGGAACTGGGGACTCCTAATCCCACATTGTTCAAGGGCCAATTGCAATAAGCAATTATGTGTTCACTTCTGTAGCTTATGTGTTGGTATCTGGGGTGGGAGAAGCAGGAAAATTGTGTGGAAAAAAATAGTTATTGCACTTCTATTTTACCTTCCTGAAGACTTAACTGGTCAATCCCACTGCTTAGAGCCCAGTGTGAAAGTGAAATCTTCTGAAGGAGCTCAGAGTAATACAAATGCAAATCAGAGGAGGAAAGACCAATAAACTTGGAATTCAGTTTTCATGTTGTCATAAGGGAGATCACCCAGTTCCTTCTTTAACAGTTAACGACTCTGATGCACAGATCTTTGAACTGAATTGCCCAAGACAAGTTGCCAAATTGGTGGGTAACTGAACAAAAACCCAGATACCCTATTCCCAACTTTACTGTTTTCTCCTGTGTTGGCCCAAATTCAACAAATGTGTTATCAAACTCATTCCTGACTTTAATGGTGGGCATTTCTAGCAGTGGGTGAAGGTCAGCCTTCATGATCTTCAAATCCCATTGCTAAGAATCATCTTCTCTTGCTCTTTTTGGTCAATAGGCATATCTGCTTTCTCAGGTCAGTGAAATCTGTGGGGCTAGTCAGCTACAGACCTAGGACTCAATGGATACACCCTGGCCGCCTTGTCTTGGTTCTGTGGACTTTATGGGGCCTGTGTTATAGAATCTGGTCAGAAGAAAAGGAAGGGAGAGATCAGAATTCAAACCCAGTGTGGGGTTCCACTTCCACTTAAGATGTGGAAAGCTACAAGAGAATATTGCTTCTACTCTTACAATGAGAAAGAGCTAGATAGTCGGTAAAATCATAACACTTTTTTGAGCACATTAGAGAGCGGAGGTCACAAGGCAACCAAAATGAATTCCATGTGGGAAGGGTAGTGAGTCCTTCCCAGGAAATATGGGACAATTGAATTGCTATGAGTTTTTCAGAGCACGGGAAGAAGAGAAAGCAGCCATAAGCAAGTAAAATTTTAGCAAGTTCTTAAAGGCCAAGTGTTGGCTGATATTATTTGTTAGTTGATCCTTGACAGTGTGTTGGGCACTGAGCAAAGTAGGACTCTTTCCAAAGCGGTCAGTCTGATTTTGACCCTTTACCTTTTAGAGTCCTAGCAAGGTGGATGTATTATTTATTTCTGTGTAACAAATTGCCCCTTAAATCAATCCTTTTAGAAGCTTGAAACACCAAACATTTATTATCTCACAGTTTCTGTGAGTCAGGAATCCTGGAGAAGCCTAGTTGGGGATCCCTGGCTCAGAGTCCCTCAGAAGCCTGCAGTGAGGTGTCCGTCGTGACTATGGTCATGTGGAGGCTTGATTGGGGAGGGATTTGCATCCAAGCTCATGCACATGCTCAGTCCTCCGTGGTTGATGGCCTGAGGCAGAAGTTCCTTACCACCAGCTCTCCACAGGGTCCCTCCAAGCATGGCAACTCAGAGAGACAAAAGAGGATGACCATGAGGAAAGACAGGCTTTTTGTCTCAGAAGTGACATTCCATCATTTCTGCTGTAGTCTGTGCATTTGGTTCATCTAAAACTCAAGGGAAGAGAATTACAGGAAGACATGCATACCAGGAGCAGGGATTGTTGGCAGCCTGCCTGCCACACAGGAGAAGACTGTAGTTAGGGTCTCAAAGCTAAGGATTGCATCCTTGGAGTAGAGATGCTAAGGAGGAGTATAGTGCGCCTCTGTGCCAAGTTTTGCAAGGACTGGAGCCTTGACAGGAAACATGGAGCTGGCAAACATCAAGGATTTCAGACTCAGTTGGGTTAGAATGGAAGGGCACCACATCCCAAGAATGATCATAGAAGGAAAGAAACAAACGCATATGCCACATATTTTTGTAATGTAATTAAATTCTCAAAACAAACACATGTAAGAGGTATTAGCTTCCTTTTACATGTGTTACAAGGAAGAAATTGAGGTTCAGAGAGGATAAGTATCTTTCTTAAGATCGCACAGGTATTGATGTGATGGTTAAAAAACTCTGTAAATATACTAAAAATCATTGAATTTTACACTTAAAACAGACACATACTATGATATATAAATTATATTTGAACTAGAGGCCCAATGCACGAAATCCATGCAAAGGTAGGCCTTCCTTCCTCCGGCTACTTGGCCTCCAGGCCAAGGCAGGCGCTGCCAGTGTCTGCTGCCATCCCCCTTACTCCTTCCCCGTTGCCTTGTGGAGTCCCTGATCGATCGCCCCGCTGGCCAGTGGCTTGGGCCTCCCTCTGGGGGCAATCATGGGGCCATGGGCAAGGCACCCGACCAATCACATCGCACCTGCCTTGGCTGGCCTAGTGCCAGTGCGTGTCATAGCATGGTCGTACATACAGTCGTTCTGTTGTTCAGTCATTCAGTCAATTTGCATATTATGCTTTTATTATTATAGATATACTATTTTTTTTTTAAAGAATACCAGGCAGGTAGTCTGCAGCAGAACAAGAAATATCAGGCCTATTTGTTTTTGACCCTGTATTAGTCAGCTCAGGCTACTGTAACAGAACACTACACACTGGGTGGCTTACAGGACAGACATTTATTTTCTCATAATTCTGGAGGTTGAGGAGTCTGAGATCAGATTTGGCTTCTCCCGAGGCCTCTCTCCTGGGCTAGCAAGTGGCCTCCTCTCTCTGTGTCCTCAGTTTCTCGTGTGCACGCACACTCCCCTGGTGTCTTTCTGTGCGTCCAAATTCTCTCTCCAGATAAGGACACCAGTCAGACTGGGTTAGGGCCCTCCTTCGTGCTTCATTTTAATGTAATCACCTCTTTAACGGCTTTATTTCCAAATATGGTTATACCATAAGCTCCTGGATATTAAGACTTCAACATATCAATTTTGAGATATCAACATTTAGGAATTCAAACTATCAATATGCAGCCCATAACAAACCCTGAAGCTTATACTTTTTAAATATACACTTTTTCAGACAATAGAAGTCTGTAGTTGCATTTGCCAATGACATTTGTTGATAAGAATTATCCTGGCTTTATTAGTACAGTATTTGTTTTGTGTGGGTAGAACAGTATTGTGAAAATTCTAATTCATGCAGATAAGTGTTTGCAAATGGCAACAGTTTAAATTAGCTCATATTGCACTCTCTAGATACCCTTCAAACAAATTGATGCAAAACCCAAAAGAGGAATAGTTGGATTCTTAAAAATAATTTAAGTTGAATTATTTCCAGTATTTAACATCGGTTAATATAATTCATCACAAAGACAAGTTAAATAAAAAGCATCCGAAGTGTACAATAAGGACTAAAATGATTTGTAATGTGATGTTCTCGGGAGTCTTGCATCTCTTTACTGGTTGCTATACAACAGATGCTATGCTGGGGCAGCACAGCCTCAGAGGAGTGTGCCTGCCCCTGCACCTGCCTGCCCATGGCCCGAGCACAGCCAATGCGCACCCAGAGAATGCCAGATACCATATTGCACGAGGAGACATGTATAGGCCTTGATTTTTAAAAAGTGTAAGACACCCTGATTAACTTATTGGTGTCCTGATATGTTAAAATTGGATGTGTAAGACATTCCATAGTGCATTTTACTTTTTAAAAGAATAATTTCTTTGAAAAAATATATTTTATTGATTTCAGAGAGGAAGGAAGAGGGAGAGATAGAAACATCAATGATGAGAGAGAATCACTGATTGGCTGCCTCCTGCATGCCCTCCACTGGGGATTGAGCCTGCAACCTGGGCATGTGCCCTTGACTGGAATTGAACCTGGGACTCTTCAGTCCGCAGGCTGACGCTCTATCCACTTTGCCAAACTGGTGAGGGCAAATAAAATAATTTCTAAAGATAATCAAGCCAAATAGTGGTGGGATCCCAGTGCTGCGTAGGGTTTGGGGGCACGCAGTTTAAAACCACCTGCAATATATGCTGAGGTTTCTGATGCCTCCTGGGCTGTTGACAACCACCTGTAGACCTGCTGGTGCAGACCCCATGGACAGCTGACCTGGCTCCTGAGCGCATAGAGCTGCGTCAGAGCATGAACCAGAGGATGAGAGACCTTTGAGGGGCAAGCCAGGCATGTTCTTGAGGCAGAAATTCCAGCACAATTTGAACAAGACACTTCATTTTGGATTAGTTAAACCCTGGCCTTAAAATGCAGCCCTGGAATCTCTTTTATCCTCAGAAAGAATCAGAAGTCACTTGAAATGGCCTGTTTTTGTCTGCTTCCTTCCTCAATTGGAGAAACCTCGGAGGCACCAACACCAAATGAGTCCATAAAAAAGGGCTTATTCACCATTTGGCACTCAGATGAGGTGAGATCTCTCTCTCCCTGGTTCTCACTGATGCGCCACATCCCTCTCCTGGTCTCTTAAACCAATTAAAGGACCCGCAAGTCTGGTTCAAGTGCCATAGAAGCTGCTTTTTGTTGTTTAGTATTGAGATTTTCAGTCAGCAAGGAGGGGCCAGCCAAGACCCCTTTATCTCAAAGACAAACAAAGGCAGGATTGAGGGAGATGTGGGGAGAGAGGGAAGCAGAAGGGATATTCTGGAATCTTCAGAGATTCTTTGAAGGAAATAATGTGATTGTATGCAGCGAATTCTTTCAGGGCTGAGTCTGGCCACTGCTCAGCCCTTTCCCACTGGGTGGCAACAGAGAGCCGTCTATGCCTTTGTCCCTCTCAGTTGCTGAAGTTGAAACCCGCTCTGGTTATGGAATGGCAATATACCAATAATTTTGCTTAAGAGATGTCTAATGCTTAGCTCTTTCCACTCTACTCTACCTCCCACCTTTTGCCCTATATCTTCAAGTCCAACAGTAGCTGCACATGTATTTTTCATTGTTAGAAACATAGATTTGTTTACATTCTGTCACTCCTGCCAAGCAACATTTTCTTCTTTTAAAAAAATTTCTCACCTGAGGTTACATTTAGTGATTTTAGAGACAGGAAGGGGAAGAGAGAGAAAGAGAGAGAAAGAGAGAGAGAGAGAGAAATATGGATGGGTTGCTTCTCATATACACTCCACCTTGAACCCACAACCTAGGTAACGTGCCTTGACTGGGAATCAAACCCATGACCTTTTGATGTATGGGACAGTGCTCCAAACAACTGAGCCACCTGGCCAGGGCCTTCTTTCTCCTTTATACAAGAAGATTTGTTGCTCTTTGAAACTCTTTTTTGTTGTTGTTTTTGGTTGGATTCAAATTGAACTAAGTAGCTTGCCTTGCTGTGTATGAAATTATTTGCAGGTAGAAAACCTGCAGACAATAGTGTGACCAGAGTCCTGTTAGACTCCAGGCCAAGGTTTCCTGCCTTGGGAAAGGCCCTGCCTCCTGGTGTGGTCTGACCACCGAGGGGGTGATGTAAGGTTTTGTGGGAGGTGCGAGAAGGGCAAGGAAGGTCAAGTGGCAGATCACCAAGGCCTGTGGGCCTGATGCTCTCCTGGAACTTAATTGATGGTGTACTAAAATAAAAAATTGCTGTGCAGCTGTTGGAGCAAGGTGGTGGGAGAGAGAAAAAACAGGGCTTCTTGTAGCCATTTTGCAAGTGTGAGATAGCCAGGGTATCTGGTTCTGAATGCAATGATAAGTGTGGGTGCCACTGACTTGCCTATCGCTCAGGGAAGGAGAGGAGAGAAAAGAGAGGTGGAGAAGAAAGAGTAGACAAGAAAAGGAGAGGGAGAAACAATAAAGAGAAGAGTTCTGGAATATTTTGATGATATAGGTCCCAAGGCTTTTCAGATAACCCTTGCTGAGACCTGGGAATTCCAAAGCCTGGCTGGGGTCAGCAGCTGCCCTCCTGATTCTCTGCCCAGGTGGTGTGTAGGGCACATCAATAGCCAGATTCTGACCACTGGGAAGTCATGATTGCCAAGGGCTGGCTAAGGGACCCAAATGGCTGATGGATAAGCAGCTTGAGAATCCCCAGCCTGAGGCTCAAAGTGGGTATCCAGACAACATCTACAAGCAGAGCCTGTCTCCCTAAGAATGGGAACAGGACTGTGCAGGGCCCCATCTTGAGCAGTGCCAGCCACTGATTGTCCGTTTACCTGGCGTTCAGAGGGAAGGGAAGTCCAAGGAGAGGCAGGTAGCAGAAGGGGCATGGATGGAAAACAGGGTAAAGAGGAGCCCTGGCTGGTGTGGGGCACTTGGTTAAGCATTGTCCTGTGCACTGAGAGTTACTGGTTCCATTCCTGGTCAGGGCACATGCCCGGGTTGCAGGTTCAATCCCTGGTCAGGGTGTCTGTGGGAGGCAGCTAATGACGTTTTTCTCTCACATCGATGTTTTTTTTTTCTCTCTCTCTCTTTCCTTCTAAAAATCAATACAAATACATATTTTTAAAAAGTAAAGGAGAAAGGAGAGTCTGAATAAGGATTGTTGAAATGCTGGAGTGCAAATATCCAGGAGACTCTTAGGTGGGGAGGTCCAGATTGCTCAAGCAGACTTCTCAGGGGACAGCTATTGAATTGAATTGGATATAATCTCATATCGAATCAACGCTACTTTGTATAACCATATAAAACTTATACAGAGTGGGCAAAATTAGGTTTACAGCTATGCCTACTCGAAACACAGTATATTCCTATATTATTATTATTTATGATTGTGGTCAGCAATGCAAAAGCTATAGATTGATGGTATCTCCTAAGCTCTGGAGCAAGCCCCTGACATCCACAGTCCTGTCTAGGACCTGGCTCTCCTCCTGCTCCGACTGTTGTTCCCTTTATCTCAGACACAGCTTTTGTGTATCATACAAGGACTAGATAGTAAACTGAAAAAAAACTTCTGCATTAGCAAAGGAATCTGATTTCTAGAAGCCAGAGGTTGTTACCTGATGATTAGAAGTTATTTTTTTTAATAGGTGAACACATATAAAGTAGTATGATCCTGAAGGATTCTTTGAATATGTCTTGGTAATTTTCAATGTAATGAGTTCGGGAACTCTCTGAAGCCATAGAGCTACACTGGCAGGTGGTAAATGGTTTTAAAGCTCTTCTTCAAGTCAGCCACTCTTTGGTTGCTCTTCTAATTCTAAATCTCTCAGCTATCCGGGGAATGAGCCCAGCCCTGATGGAGCCCCCTCGCAGCAAGACTTCATTAGACTGCCTCTCATTTAATCTTCTCTTGTAAGATATTCTTAACACTGGGTCCCTTGGCAAACACCCTAAAGAAGTTTCATTTCAATAATATTGCTTTGTATTTAGATAACTTCCCTATCTGAGGAGCTTAAAAACACTTATGGCCTGTGCTTTATTATTTAGTTTAACCAAAGAGAAAGTCAACTAATTTTATATTAACAAATTTAAGCTCTCCCCTTAGAGAGGTAATGATAATAATAATAAACACTTTATCTGAATGACACATTTCTCTTCCAAGAAGCCCAAAGTAATTTGAACAACTGAACTACTAGAGAAAATAAAGAACAGATAAGGCAGGTGCTTGGTCTAAGGCAGTGGTTCCCAGTTTGTTTTTGACCATGCTCCACCTAAGCATCTCTAAAATCCTGATGCCCCCCTGTGACATAAAATTCTTATTATTCAAAAAGTGAACTCCTATTCATGTGGAGGAAGCCTAAAAGGCCATTAACTTCATTAACTTGGTCTAAACAAGCTTCCTAAGAACATGGCATCCATGAAAGAGAAAAATAAAAGAACAAAAGGACAGTTGAAATACTCAAGAAGAAATCACAAAGAAGTAGTTAAAAAATAATAATATGAAGTGATATGAAAAAATAGCAAATAAAGCTTCAATCATAATAGAGAATTGAAATGCATAAATATGTCACAATAAATATTTATATACTGTATATGAGGCCCCTAGAAGCATAAAAAATGCAAAAAGGTCACTATTAGTAACTCATTGTTGAATTGGCCCCCTTAAAGATCAAATTTGCCCCCTGTGGGGTGTGTGCCTCACATTGGGAAGCACTGGTCTAAGGTGACCCAGTAAAATGAGGGTAGGGTGCAAACTGGAGACAGACCTTCTGAGCCTCCTGTCACTCTTCCATTAACACTGGGTACAAGTGTGGTGATGGCCAATTTTTTAAAAAGTGGAAGGTGACCTCCTTTTTTTGTACCTTGTTACAAATCTGTGTAGTCTTTTTTCCTTCCTCCCTCCCTCCCTCCCTCCCTCCCTCCCTCCCTCCCTCCCTCCCTCCCTCCCTTCTTTCTTTCCTTCCTCCCTCCCTCCCTCCCTTGCTTCCTCTTTCCCTCCCTCCCTCCTTCCCTCTCTTCCTTCCTTCCTTCCTTTCTCTCCTTCATTTTTTTCTTGACTAAAAAGGAAAAGGTTCTAAATCCTGCCTCTGGTTGTTGATGTAAGTTTGAATTCCTTGTATTTACATCCGGGATACTTCTCTGAAGATTTTTAGCAGAGACAGCGCAGAATGCCAGGTGAAGTCCCCATGAACCAAGTACTCAGGAGTGAGGCATTTGAGTTTGTTTGGACTAAGTAGTCAAATGAATGGTATATAATAAAACCACCTCCGCCTCTTTTCAATGCTTGTTATTTATCTGGAGTCCTGGCTGAATTTCTCCTTGATGGTTAGTTCCCCTAGCTCTCCACTGTCAGACCCGCTGAGGTACCAACCACGAGAAACTGTTAGATAGGACAAGGGTTCCAAGGTCTGGGCAGTTCTTACTCAATGCTACCTTGCTAAATGTTAAATGTGGCACAGTATGCAGACCATCTGTGAGTGGGATGAGCTGCAGAGGAACCCACCCTGATCAGTACAGCGAACTGTAATCAATGTGTTATTAACCAAACAGTTCCCCTAAGTAGTGGCTGGGCCTCCCTTCCAGGATGCAGAGCTTCCTGCATGAATCCCATCTCATTTATTTTCTGCACATAAATAAAACCACCTTGCAGGAATCATGGCTGGTTTTTGAATAAAACACCCCAAGTCATGAACCCCTTGAGTTCAATAACAAAATGGAAACGGCTATGATTTGATCTCTAGGTGTACCCCAAACACTGAGGAACCTCTGTGTTTCTAACATTTACTTCCACTCCTCTTCTCCCCGGAATCCAGTTCTTCTGAAGGGCTGGCTGGATGACTTCATTCTACAAGGCTTCGCCACAGTGAAAGGGCACATGGGGTGAGACTGTGCAGTGGGCACCACAAGTGGCCTCTCTGGGATTTCTGTCCTTCTACCTCAGCCCTTGGTTCTTCCTTTGGGAAATACAAGCTGGGAAAGCAGACTTTGCATCGCTCCTGCTTTCTCCATGTTGTATTCTTTAAACTGAACTCTATTTGACATATAACATTGTGTAAGTTCAGAGGGTACAACATGCTGATTTGATACATTTAACATATTGCAATATGGTTGCCATTGTAGCACCTCTATCATCACCTTTATTTCTGTTTTTGTGGTGGGAACAATTAAGATGGATTTCTTAGCAAGTTTTTAATTTATATACATATCATTTATTGATTTTAGAGAGAGAAGGAAGAGAGAGAAACTGTTGTTCCATTTATTTATGTATTCATTGGTTGATTCTTGTATGTATCCTGATCAGGAATTGAACCCACAACCTTGGCATATCTGGATGGTGCTCTAATCAACTGAGCTACTTAGCCAGGGCTTTAGTAGGTTTGATGTTTATATCATACTAAAGGCTTGATGCATGAAGATTCATGCAAGAATGGGCTTTTCTTCCCCTGGATGCTGGCATTCCTTTGCTCCAGCCCCAGAGCTGCCTTTCCATCTTTTCACGCTGCCCAGAGGCCCGGAGTAGCCCGGGGCAGTGTGGAATGCATTCGTTGTAACCATGATAACGACTCAAGCGTTTCACCCCGCCCCAGCTGCTCAGCACCTGTGTATGCAAATTAACCTGCCATCTTTGTTGGGTTAATTTGCATACTCACTCCTGTTTGGCTGGTGGATACAGTCAATTTGCATCTTACTATTTTATTAGTGTCAGTAGCATTTTTAAACTGTCCTCAGTGCCTGATTTTGTAACCTGTATCATGTAGAAACACAATTCCTGTATTTGTATGTATTTTCAGTGTCCTACAAAGAACATTTCAGTGCCTCCTGGGAGAAATCTATCTTCCCAATTCCCTTTAACAACATGAGCTGGTACCCAGCTGGAAACTCCTCTGGGCCAGCACAGTGTCACCAGCCACTCCTATGCTCTTAAGATGGATTTGCCTGCCCCCAATGAAGTCTGATTTAAGCTAAAGGGTAATAGAAGCTGAGAGATCAATTGTCTAGAGACTCCAGGCTTCTTGGAGCAAGTGTTCCAGAGCAGAGACCTCTGGGCTGCTTGGCATAAACATGGCAACCTGAACTTGGCCCCATCTCAGAGCACATATGGTGTTCCAAGTCAGGATCACACACAACAGCATACCATACTGCGCATGGGAAAATATTTATGGGATAATAAATGTGAGCAAAGCATGTTTGTGCTCTGTGTATAATTGGCAGTAGAATATGTAGATGAACTGGTTTCTTATTTTCTCCTTTAAGGAGCTGTAGCTAAATGCCCTCTTAGATGAGCCTGGGAACAGGCCAGGGCAAGGGATGATGCCAGTGCAGGACTAGTGCTTGTGAAGGACCGAGGACTTCCATCTGTGTTCTGACTGAACCAGAAACACAGAATGCTTTCCCTTTCAAAATGCATCTTTATTGATTTAATATATCTTTATTGATTTTAGAGAGGAAGGGAGAAGGAAAGAGAGATAGAAACATCAATGATGAGAGAGAGTTATTGATTGGCTGCCTCCTGCATGCCCTCTATTGGGAATCAACCCTGCAACCCAGGCATGTGTCCTTGACCGGAATCAAACCTGAGACCCTTCCGCAGGCTGACGCTCTATCCACTGATCCAAACCAGCTAGGGCACATGATATATATTTTTTTATATGTGGAGTGTGGATCAACACTGTGAAACAGGCTTCATGAGTACACCCTTACAAGCATGAAGAAGAAGGTTAATGTGCTGTGGTCATCATCTTGGCAAATATGCCAAAAATCCAGGAAAAAAATGCCCTAAGTCAGATACTCTCTGAGGTACAAATCTCATTGTTCAGGATTTTTAGACAAAGAATTCAGAAAGAATATTTTCAACCATACAACTGCATTAGCTATTATGAGCTATTCCAACATTGCTGCAACGTTACTGAACAGCTATTGCGCCTTTAATTTTAAAGACCCATAGGTAGAACAATAAAGAGTTTCAAAAAACAAATTCTAATGGTGAGACTTAAGAATTCTACTTTTAGGAGCCATTGTACAAGTCAGTTAGCAGAGGGGGCAGGCTTATGGGAGAAAAGAAATGTTAGTATGCAAGTATAGTTTGCACAATAGCCCATGTATATTTTAAAACAAAATTTAAAACCGAAGTTGCATTTCTTTTTTTGGTAAAGAAACCTCTTGCAGTTTCCCTGCCCACTCTCTATTGTTATGTAGCGGGTAGCTTTCTCTTCACATTCTTTTTGCATTATTGTAACAGACAAGTCTAAGACACTGTCTAATGTTAATTCTACACACTGCTGCCAATTATAATCAGAGCTAGTCAAAATAAACAAATTAAACAAATAAACATGTCAAAACATCTCGAAGTTAGCGAAAATAAGCCAAGTCTAAACTCTCCCAGTGTTTCGGTATAAATGATGGGCTGTGGGTTGTAAAGCTCTCCATAACATTTTTTCACCTTTGCAAGGGGGAAGGTGGGTCAGTTTAGAATTACAGTGCAGCTCTACTTTGAGAAAGGGGTCTGCGACCCAAACCAAATCAAACCCAAATGTTGCTGGCTTCACCTAGGCTAGTAATGATCTGCTGCATGCTCCGAATGCTTTAAACAAGAAAGAAGGGAGAAGGGGAAAAGCAGTTGATTCTTTGTGACGTGATGCCAGAACCCCTAAATCACTGCACAGGCTGAACACAACGCAGGTGAAAATGTACCAAAGGCGGATGCACGTTTCAATAGGAAACATGCCGTCACTGTGACATTTCCCAATCAGCACATTTAAAATACTAGGCAATTAAGTTAGAAAGCTCTATGGGCTTTAAGAAGGCATATAAAACATGAATCTGCTACCCAAGTAGGATATCTTGGCCAGAGCTTGCAATAATGAGAGGGGTAGGCAGTAGAAGGGGTGTGTGTGTATACATGTGTGTGTGCACGTCTATGCATTCATGTGTGTGTGTGTGGTGCTATGTTAACCTATAAAATATGGAGAGGGGTTAGGGAAGAAGGCTGTCACTCTGGCAGGTGGTTCTCATAAAAAGGTGATCTCTTGAAGTTCAAGAAATTTATAAGTATCTACACCCATTCCTGGGCAGCATGCCACAAAGCAGGTGATTTGTGCAAACCTCACAGCGATCTTCAATCAAGGAATACTGAGCTAATACCAACTCTACACGAGGTGCTGCTCAGTTCATGCCTCTGAGGAACATCACTTGGTTCTGATTCAGAAATGTTGGGTTTCAGAGGGAAGACGATGGACCTCAGGGAAGAGCGAGGGAGACCAAACTTGGATATCTCTTGCTGATCCAGTTTCACCTTCCACTTGTCAGGGGAAAAGACTTGGGTCAGGTTATACTCCAAGGAGAGGAGCTTTGCACAGTGGTGAGGAGTGACATTTGCTGCCTCCACGAGATGGAGGAACTTGATTGCTTCTCCCCTCTCTCATGGCTTTTATTTTTCATGTGCCCTGTGTTTGGAAGGAAAGGGGCTGGGGGTGGAAGTCACTGTGCCTTTGAAACGTTGTTTGCTGAAGATAGTGTATAGAATCTTGGTTATTAACAACCTCTCACAAGACAGTTATTTTTGGAGTGGCCTCTTAGGAGGCAACCTCTTGGAAGTGAACTCATTTATTTTGCGTCTCACTGTCCTGCCATTTCCTGCAGCGAGAGGAGAAAAGTGAAACCACATGTTTTGAGGAGCGAATGGAGGAAATCCCTTCGAAGACAAATGACGACTCCTCTCCCCTGGCAATTAGTCAAACCTGGGCTTCGGGCCAGCCCAGGTGTTCCCGACTGTGTATAAATTTGCCAAAGAACAATGAAAATAGCAGCTGATTGTGCTGACAGATTCTTCTGGTAATTTCCTGTTGTTTGGCATCTTCAGGTTACTTTCCCACAATTACGGCTGCTGATGAAGTCCTGGGCCCTTCGAAGTAATTTCTAACTTTCTCCTTGTCCCTTTCTGTCATCCCACCGGTGAGCAGCCTCTTCTCCCCAACCTCACAGAAATGAAACAATCTGAAACTGAGTTAAAAAATATACCGAGAGTTGTGGACACTCCCCACCCCCTTTCCAGATGTTTGAATTTAATCCTCTTGCAAAATACATATTTTAATGAGTCTGAATTTAAAAGAGGGGGAAAATGATTTGCACCTGCATCATATAGAGTTTCTTGGCAACTGTGAGCTGGGATTTAGGTTGCTTCTGATTCTCCAGCGTACAAGTTGGAAGGTTTCCTTGCGTTGGCCATGAATAACTGATCTCAGTGAAGCTGGGTCAGCGGGCACCACTGCTGGAAGAGACTGGACTCCATCGGGAACCGACCAAGGAGTCGCCCCAACAGACTCGGTGTCATTCTGAGGCCCCGGCCTGAACCAGTGCCTCTTCTCAACCACAGCTCCCCGTTCCCACTGGGCAGCCTGAGGAAGTGGAGCTACTACTATTGGGTGGAAGTGGCACTTGGGCCCAAAGCATTTGGGGGTGAAATGAAAATAAAGGGGATTGCACAATTTTCTCAAATCTCTGCACGATCCAGTCTGTCAGGAAACTATGCATATTTTCTCGGTTAGAGCAGCTCTGAGAAGGCTTTTTCTGAAGGGGCTGGGGAGCTGCAGCTATTGTTGAGAAGTTGCCAAGACACTGGTTTCTTTCTCTTCACTTCTTCCTTTCCTGGCCCCTCAGCCCCCAGAGGAGAGAGTGAATGTCTACGCCATGGTGTGGGTTTGCAGAGTTGCTGAGGATATATTAGACTAGAGCATAATGTATTGAATTTTTCTAAACAGGGCTCGGTGTCCCCTATTAATCAGGACTTCTAGTCAGGAAAATTGCAAACCAAATAAGAAAGTCCAGGATAATCCACTGCATCTGAGAAGAGGGTAAATCTCAGAGCCTATCACGTCTGAAAAATGTGTTGAGATCGGCATTGAAACAACTGTCACTCTACTCTGTTCTGATATACAGACTGCATTTCTTTTTGTGTGAAGGTGAGAACTATGGAAAAAACCCATATATATCTGTCAGCTGATATATATAATGAGGGTTTTTTATTTATATATTTATTTAAAGTCCAAAGCCACTGGAAGACATTTTTCTAGATTCCTGGATATTGTAAAAATAATAACAAAACATCAAGGTGGAAGTAGGGTTGGAGGATGTTAGAAATGACTTGGGACATGGAAAATATTGGCTATTTGTTAACTCTTGAAAACTCTTCCACTGCCGTCCACACACTGTATTTCCATGTGCTTGGGATGCTGATAAAGGGCACAAGTTATGTTTTTTCAAAAAATGCCTTTAATTCATGTTATCCTTCCTCTTATCATGAAAACTCATTATTTTTATTAATCTATTTGTTTACTAGTTTACAGCTAGTTGAACACCCTTCATGTGTTGGATATAGTTCAAACTATTTCATTTATGCCACTGACCATAATTTAATCTCTCTTTTAGAAATCCTACCCACCCTAAAGGTCCAAGTCAAACCACACCTCCTTCATGCAATCATCCTTTCTTTTGGTGAGGAATGTGGACTTTTGGACTTGTGGACAATCATCCTTTCTTTTGGTGAGGAAGGTGGAGCTGTTGGAATGCTTTAGGCAAGGCAGTGGCACCATTAGTTTTGTGTTTTTATTATTGTTGTTAATCTTCATCCGAGGATTTTTCCCCCATTTTTTTTAAGAGAGAGTGGAAAGGAAGGGGGAGGAGGGTAGAGAGAGAAAGAAAGAGAAGAGAGTGATTGATCCATGTGAGAGAGATACATCAATCGTTTGCCTCTGGCACTCACCCCAACCAACAGGGGCCAGGGATAGGACCTGCAACCCAGGTACATGCCCTTGGCCGGGAATTGACCCCACGGCACTCCAACTGCTGAACCACACAGGTTGGGACTAACTGTGGGTTTTGGAAAAATGTTTCTGCCTGAGGATTGGAGAATGGATTGGGGTCGGGTGGGGGCGCGTGGTAAGGCAGTAAAAATGAAGGTTATCTTAAGTGGAAGTTACCCAACCTTGTGCTCAATTATATGCTGCTTTCTCTCTCCCATTAGTTTGATTATAGCATCTTGAGACCAGGAGTAATATTTTCTCTCCCTACACACAATGAGTGGAGGTTCAGTAAATACTAAAAAGTGGTTTGATTTTTTATTTTTCTGCTGCTTCCTTTTCGGTTTGGGATTTGAACACTTTGGCTATGCAGTAGCCTTCAGTGGGTGATAAATGAGGGAGAGTTGTTTGGGGTGGGTCTCAGGAAAGCAGTATCTAAACCTCAGCTTACCAAAACGAAAGTCCCTCCTTTGCTCCCCGTTTTCTTAACTCCCAAGAGAGGAGACTTGTGATTTTACGCACCATGTGTAGTTCCTACCATTACAAGAGATTTGCTAAAACACCAGGCAAATGCCAGTTCAATGGAAGGGACTTGTCCAGGGGGGCAGAAGGAGCACTGGTGTCTGAAAGGAGCGCTGGTGTCCATGGCTGGTTAACTCCCCTCTGCTTCCCTGGAAAAGTGGCTCTTCCACCACCCACCAGGCACATTCCTTAATGTCCCCAGGGAATCTGACCCCGTTAACACTGAGTATTTATGACCAACATTTGCCAGTGATTATATTAACAGTAAAATGATTATAACTCTAACTGCAAGTGTGTGTGTGTGTGTGTGTGCGCACACACACACACACACACAAACATATGTCAGGGGGAGGTTGGTTAGGAAAGAGCTGGTATTCTTGAAGCAAATATATTGTCTCTTTTAAATTGTGCCTGGTTACAAAATGGGAAATTTTGGTGATATACACAGTAAAGGATGCAGAACCAAAGAAAGGAGTAATTAGGCAGGACATTTCTGAGGCCCAGAAAAAGAGCTTGTCTTGGGCCACACAGTTAGAGACAGAGTAGTTGGAACTCACACCAGGTCTCTTGGCTCCCAATTAAATGGCCTCTCCACAGGTCTGAGGGCTTTCCTTGATGTGTTTATTACCCTCATGCAGTGCTAGGCTGAATGGAGCCTTGGGGCTTTTATACTTGTCCAGGCATCCCATCCTCCTCCCACTTCCTTGCCATCTCCTTGGCACCAATGCTGCTTTACTATCTTCCAGAGGGAGGGCCCAGGGAATGCTCAGCTTCTGTGTGCCCTGTGGTAATCCCTCCTGTAACTGCCTGACTAGGAGCTCAAACCCAGGAGCCCAAATTGAGGTCATGAAGGGCTAGAGCATTTGTTTCTTCACGAATCCTCCAAGCTTTCCTGGCTTGTCCCACTCTCTCTAGCTCCCTGAGACCCCTGTGTTAACATCTGTGTGTGTTCACAGGCTATGAGCCTTGGTTCCTAATCTTCATTCACTAATTTGCCACTTTTATGATTTTTGCAATAGCTATACACAGACTGCGAGCAATATTTATCTTTAGATCAGTTAATACAAATGTTTTTATTGTTTTTTAGAGAGACGAAGAGAGAGGAAGAAAGGAGAGATAGAAACATCAATGAGAGAAAAACATCATCCATCGACAGCCTTATACACACCCACTACTGGGGATCGAGCCTGAAACCTGGATATGTGCCCTGACACTCACCTCTTGGTGCATGGGACGATGCTCGTTATAGCACAACCATAAGTTGATAAACAATACCACTGCCCAATAAAGAAGGTCACTATAAAACAATGAAAGAGAATGATGTTATTAAATTCCAGCTGGATTCTCTTGCCTGTTAAGGGCTCTGAAGTTGAGTCCTACTCTCTTTTTTTAAAAAAAAAAAAAAAAAAAAAGGTGATTAACGAGGGCTAAAAAGTTTGCAAAACTTTCCTTTTGATTTAATTAAAATCATTAAAAGGCAACTGAGAATTTTTCTACCATGAGAATCTTTGTTTTTCTTTTTTAGAAATTATTGACACTGTTACAGATGTCTCCCATTTCCTTCACACTTAGCCCAGCTCTATACAGCCCATGCCCCTCCCCTGGCCTTCACCACTCCATTGTCTCTGTCCATGGCCTATGTGTAAATGTTCTTTGGCTACTTTCTTCAAAAATCTGTGTTTTTCAAGCACTGCTTAAAACCTTCTCACTGCTGGTGCCACCCTTGGGCTCACCTGACCCACAGCAGTCCATAGGTGTTTGGGGGAAACCATGAGCCCCTTGGTTACATTCAGAGGCATTGTCCAGGAGTGTGGCATAATCTCCCTTCCTATGTCCTCACCGCAGGACACGCTGGCAAGCCCTGCAAACCACTGTAGGCCGTATGGCTGTGATCCTGATGAAAAGCTCTCAGTTGTACTGCTACTAAGATGATGACATATATATATATATATATATATATATATATATATATTAATTGATTGATTTCAGAGAAGAAGGGAGAGAGCTAGAGATATAGAAACATCAATGATGGGAAAGAATCATTGATTGGTTGCCTACAGCAAGTCCCCCCCGCCTCGCCCCCCGGGTTGTGGGATCAAGGCCACAACCCAGACATGTGCCCCTGGCCAGAACTGAACCTGGGACCCTTTAGTCCACAGGCCGATGCTGTATCCACTGAGCCAAACCAGCTAGGGCAAGAAGATGACTTATTTAGATAGCTTTGAAGTAAGCATTCCTGATCAGGATAGTTGATATCTGATCACAGGAGAAACATTCCAGGCTATAAACTTTCCCCATCACAGGTCAAACTCCCTCTTTTTTGGATAAAAAAAAAATGAGAAATAGGAATGACACAGCCATTCTCTTTTCTTTTTGTATGGTACATTTTCACCACATGTGTTTTGCCTGCAGAACATTGAAATATAAAAGATATACAGTTGATCCTTTGGAAAAAATGGGTTTGAACTTTGAGGGCCCACTTATACATGGATTTTTTTTTTCAATAAATACAGTAATTGTATTTTCTCTTCCCTATGATTTTCTTAATACCATTTCTTTCCCCTAGGTTATTTTATTGTAAGAATATAGTATATAATACATATGCAAAATATGTATTGATTGTTTTTGTTATCGGTTAAAGCTCCTGGCCAACTGCAGACTACTAGCACAGCAGGCCAACTATAGTTAAGTTTTGGGGAGTCAAAAGTTATTGTGGAATTTTGATTGTGTGGGGGTTGGTGCCCCAATCTCTGTGTTGTTCAAGGGTCAACTGCATGTAACATCATGCTTACTCCCAGGAGTCTAAATATTCCTGCTTGGGAGGGAGATGAGTCTGGGTGGAGTGTGCTGAAGAGAAGTTGGGAAATGATTTTGGTTTAAAATGGCAAGAGGCTAATGGCTCTGTGTAGTTCTAGCAGGTTCTTTTGCATTGTGGTCTTTGGGAAGGGCGCCCTCTAAAGTTGTGCAGAGCATGGCCAGTGTGGTTGTATGCCATGGTCTTAGAGGGTAAAGTGGGCATGCTGACGTCTTCTAGTGGAGGCCTGTGAATGCCTTTATTCAAATGCAATGTGCCAATCATCCACTCGGCACGTGTTCATTCTCATGCTATTTTGGAAGTATGGGGAAGCACATTTAGTGGAAGATGTTCCCTTGGCTCTAGAGAGGCCTGCAAGCACTTTGGTAATATACACCATGGAATGATGAAGAGGATGTGCTCTGGAATCAGATGTCTGGGTCCAGATATTATCTGAGCCACCAGTTTTAGTCTTAAGATGAGGATAATAGTAGTACCAATTTAGAGGACTTCTGTGAAAATTAAATGATAAAGGAAAGCCTAGCAGAGTGAGCACCGAATCAATGTTAACTGTTACTACTGTTACTAGAAAATTACAAAGTGCAAAATTGCAAGGCGTTTGATAAATGATGGTGTACAGAAGGCAAATCCAGTGCTAAAAGAATTCAAACCATGGAGAAGCTCACCGAGGACTGGTATTAGTCAGGAAGAGACCGTGAAAATGTTCTTGCATTCTAGCTGCCTTATTGCCCCTCAGCTTGTGGAATTATATTCCACTTACAGTTTGGAGAACCATGAGCAGAATTCATCACCAGAAGAAGAAGAAAAAGTTGGAAGAATACTAGCATCTCCATCTTGTTGAATTATTTATTGTTTCTTGCTGAGGAGCAGACTGATTGCTTCTTGCCCTGCCGTGGAAGGATTAGATTTGACTCTGTCCCCATGCAGGCTGCTGAGCTTATTTTAATAAAAACAACTTAATATTGCAACTATACAACGAAGCTGTTGCGTCCCTCTAGGACATTCTGTACCATGCACTCTGAGCTAGCACGGCTCTTCTGATTATTTCGGAAGGGAAAACTAAGTTATCCTCCCTGGGAGGGCTTATGTGAGTAATCTGAGAATTGACATTTAAATTCAATTGATTTTTCTTTTTTTTTGTTTTTGTCAAGTGCCAAGCACTGTGTCCATTGGATTCCTTTATGCCCATTATTGCACTAAGTCCCAAAATAATCTTATGAGGTAGGCATTATTATTATAATAAACCTATTTTAAAAGCAAGGAACTTAAAGAGAGGGTAAGTTGCCCAAGGTCAGCAAGGTACTTATGTTAGGAAACAAGATTTCCAGCTCTGTTTTCAGACTCCATAAGCATTTCTAGCAGATTATACTGCACGAGACTGCATTGTCTGGCAGCCTTCCTTCCTTCCTTTCCTCCTTTTCTTTCTTCCTCCCTTTATTTTCTTCCTCTTCTCCTTCCTCACTCGCTCTCTCTCTCAATCACCCCTCCCCCTGACTCCCTCTCTTCCTGCCCTCCTTTCTTTTTTGTAATTTTATTTTTTGTAGAATACTGTTTCTTAGCCATGAGTAACAGCTACAGGGTAAACTGGATAAAGTTAACCAAGTTTGATTATTCAGTGAAACGTGAAAAATACAAAGGTACTCCAAATTCCTGTCCCGAGCCAGGCATGTGGCAGCCACTCTACACATCCTTTCCACCCCTTATTCCACAGAGCGAGTCCCTGCCCCCCACCATCGCCCCCATAGCCAAGGGGCGTGAGCCTTCTGAAGCTCCCGAGACTTGCCCTCTCACTGAATCTCTCCAGCAAGTGGAGGGGTCAGGATTTCTTTCAGGTCTGCCTGACTCCAGATCCTAATTTTTCTTGGCTGCATTACTTTGTCCCTAATTAAGCATTAGCTTTCATTAGAGTGTGGACTGGAGGATACAGATATTTAAGAAGAGGCATAGGGATGTGTGCAAGTGGCAAAAACGAGGGACGCTTAAAGCATCTCAGTAGTACCAGTAGATGTACTAGATGATGGAGACAGACCAAAGGCCCAGGTTGTTCCTCCTGCCTGGTGCTGAGAGCCATTGCTCCCAGCTGCCTCCCGCTGGCCAGTTCACTACTGTGGCATGCTGCTCTGCTGACCTCCCATGTCCCCTTATGCGAACAGGGTGCTGTTTAGTTTCCACACTGAATGACTGCGTTTCTGTGAGCTGTTAAGAAGCCAACATGCTCCAGTCTCTCATGTTAATGGCGTGGGGATTAAAACTGAACAAAGCAAGCGAGCATTTGACAATAAATGAGTCTATTGGAAGTGAGTCATGAGTGCAGAAGGGAGTGGGTATTTCTTGCTTGTTTATTGACTCTGGTATTTTGGGCAAGTCTTTAAACCTTGGTTTGCCTCTGTTGTGCTCACTATAAAATGGGAGATAACGGCAGCACACATCTCTTAACACGCAGAGGTGGTGAGAGGTTAATTACTTAATGCCACAAGAATTCTTCAGGCTCTGTGGCCAGGACCAGAAATTGGAAAACTTCTCTTCCCAAACTTTTATTAGCGTTCACTCCCATTCCCCGAGGCTCAACTGTGAGAGAGGAGTTGGAAGAGGAGTAGAAGAAGCAATGGAAAAGGAGAGTGAAAAAGAAAAAGAATGGGGAAGCGAGGAGATACCTAGGAAGATGCCTTCAGGAGTTTTGCGTTCTTTTAGAGAAAGAAGAATCCAAAAGAACATGCCAGGAGCCCGCCCACTCTTACTTTGCAAATTTCTGCATTTGGATTATTGCACTTTGGTGAGAAATAGGTAAATTGTGTCAATTTCCATCATCTGGAGTGAACAGTGGATTTATTTCTGCAAATCTGTGCATCTTCAGGTTTGACCCCAGTGCTTCCCTGGCATCTCCTCCTCTTCCTCTGCTTTTATGCCGTTTCTGGCCAGAGCAAAATATAGGGCCACACCTGAAGAGCAAACATCCTCAGTTCACTGGGCAAATGCTTGGGTTCCAGGGGAGAATCTGACCTTCCATGTGACAGTTTTTCCCTTTAAGACAAAGTCCAATACCCTGTTCTCAGACTCCTGAAGCCATGGCTGGCTCCGCATGCCCCCACCCTCAACACAGGACTGTAGAAAGTTCTGATTTTTTTCCATTTTAATCTCTTTTATATAAGGTAGCCAAATCAGCCCTTGCTTTATAATAGGATACCAGACAGCACAGCAAGGACACGTTACCCAGGTGGTAAATGTCTTATGGATTAAGGAAGTATTGACAAAATAATTTTATGTCTTCATTATTTATTTCATATGAAAACTGGAGTTTTCCATCTGCCAGATTTTTTATCTGCTCAAGAGCATTTGTCCTATGACCTTCTGTGCTTCAGGGGATGGACCAGTGCCTTAGGGGGTGGATGAGTATTTTAGGGGGGTGGGCCAGTGCCTTAGGGGGTGGACCAGAGTGGTGTGTGGAACAGTTCGATGTGTGGAGCAGTGAGGATGGGATTCTGTAGGCTGACCCAGGAGAACATTTCTGGGTTGGTTCCTCTTGTGCAACTTGAAATAAGCCTTTTTGTGACAGCTGCAGAGTAAGAGAGTTTCTCTGGCAGAATAGGTTCATAAAGCTGCCTTAAAAAAAAGGTAACATAGAAACCTTCTTAGAACTGTTTTCTGGGAAGCCAGACATGGCTGCTTACAAGAGCCAACTCAGGAGAGGCTCCCATCAGAAGCTTGGTGAGCAAATGCTGGCCAGGGCATCTGTGCCCAGGCTGCCAGAGAAAGACACACTTGACCTCTGGTGCTTGTTTTGCAAGTAACAAAGAAGCAGGGGGAACTTTCTGAGCTGTTTGCTTTAGGGTGCAGTGATGAAACCACTGTTGGCTTCTCTCAGAAAATCTGTTACATCTGACAGGAGAAAAATATCTCCTTTTGATTATAAAACGAAACTTTCATAAAGTCATACAGAGGCAAGGTCACTTGCAGGAGTGGCCACTCCCCTGGTAGGCATGGCAAGCCGGTCTGGTCCTGACTCCCAGACAAACCAGACTTTCCTCACAGCCACGCAGGGTAGGGGTGAGTAGAGGACAACTCAACAGAAGTGATCTTACACCCAATAGGGCTTTCAAATAAATGGGCCTGACACATTTCTTTCCTACAAATGATTCATAGACAGAGAATTTTTTTTAAATTAAATCTTTATTATTCAGATTATTACATTTGTTTTTCTTTTTTCCCCTCCATAGTTCCCCTCCATCCGGCTCCCACCCTTCCCTCTACCCTTACCTTCCTCCCGTTGACCTCATCCATAGGTGTATGATTTTTGTCCAATCTCTCCCTGTACACCCCTCACTCCTTTACCCTGAGAATTATCAGTCTACTCCCTTTCTGTGCTCCTGATTCTATTATATTCACCAGTTTATTCTGTTGATCAAATTTTTAATTCACTTAATTTTTAGGTTCACTTGTTGATAGATAGGTATTTGTTGTTCATAATTTTTTGTCTTTTACCTTTTTCTTCTTCCTCTTCTAAAAGAGTGCCTTTCAGCATTTCATATAATACTGTTTTGGAGTTGATGAACTCTTTTAGCTTTTTCTTGTCTGTGAAGCTCTTTATCTGCCCTTCAATTCTGAATGATAGCTTTGCTGGGTAGAGTATTCTTGGTTGTAGGTTCTTGCTATTCATCACGTTGAATATTTTTTTGCCACTCCCATCTGGCCTGCATCGTTTCTGTTGAGAAATCAGCTGACAGTAGTATGGGTGCTCCCTTGTAGGTAATTAACTGTTTTTCTCTTGCTGCTTTTAATATTCTCTCTTTGTCTTTTGCTCTTGGTATTTTAATTATGATGTGTTGGTGTAGTCCTCTTTGGATTCCTTTTATATGGGGTTCTGTGTGCTTCTTGGACTTGTATGTCTATTTCTTTTACCAGATGTGGGAAGTTTTCAGACATTATTTCTTTAAATAGGATTTCAGTATCTTGCTCTCTCTCTTCCTCTGGCACCCCCACAATTCTAATGTTGGCACACTTGAAGCTGTTCCAGAGGCTCCTTACATTATCTTCACATTTTTGGATTCTTTTCTCTTCTTGCTTTTCCAGTTGAGTGTTTTCTGATTCTTTATATTTCGAATTTTTGACTTGATTCTTGCCTTCCTCTAGTCTGCTATTAGGTCTCTGAATAATATTTTTTATTTCAGTCATTGTATGTTTAAATTCTAGTTGGTGCTTTATCATCTCTAGTTGGATCTTTTTCACCTCCTCTTGGGACTCGCTAACTTTATCCAACTTTTCTAGGATATTCTTGAAAAACCTTATAAGCGTGATTTTGAACTCTATATCCAGTCGTTTCTTTTCCTCCATTTCTTTTGTTTGTGATCCCTTCCCTTGTCTCGACATTTTCACTATACCTGGAGAACTTCTGTGTTGGATTCAGCCTTATGATACCAGACTTGCAAATCCGCAAAAGCCTCTCTGTTGAGCTTGGGATGGATGGAGTCTCAGAGCTTAAGGGACCACATTGCCTTCCAGTTGGCCCCACTTTCCACAGCCCCTGAGTCTCATGTGACTAGGTAATTGCTGGAGTGGTCCCTGTGCGCGTGCGCTTTCTCGCAGTGCCTCTAGACTGCTGCTCCTCTGCCTCCCCTGCACTCTGGGACCATATGAGTCTGGGTCCCCAGGGTTTCGCCCGAAACGGGGTTTAGTGGAGTTAGAAATGGCACAGTTGGAAGGGTCTGTCTCCCACCCACTTGAGAAAGCCAGCGGCACAGGCACAATCAGCAATCTGTCCCCTGCGTGCAGGACTGTGTGTGCCACCAGACTTCCTATCTTTTGTGACTCCCCTAAATTTCCATGCACTTCTCCCTTTTCACAGTCCAAACTCCCCTCATATGAGTTTTGGCTGGATCTGGGGTTTAGTGTTTTAGGATAAGGGGTTCAATGCTGTTGGGAGTCTCCGTTTCCCTTCCGCCAGAGAAAGCCAGCCAGGTACTCCGGCACCCACTCTCTCAGCGCGTGTCTCCGTACCTCAGCTTTTTGTAGCTCCTCTGGGTCTCTGTGAGTCCCTCTCTTTCCTTCTAGTTGTAGAATTTCCACTCAGCCAGCTTTCCTATGGTTTTGGACGATGTCCGTTCTGTCTTTTAGTTGTAGGTTTGAAATTGTAGTGCAAGGCAGCAATGCAGGTGTTTACCTAAGCCGCCATCTTGGATTCTCTACAGAGAATTTTTTATAGTAAGACAGCAAATAAGCATTTAAGGGAGCCTGAAGATAAATGAAACTTATATTAAATCACTAAGGATGGCTCAAGAACAGTGAGAAAGAACCCAGATTATACCCAAGTGGTTACTACTTTATGCATTTGGCCCATTGAACACAGCCTGTTTCTTGGTGTGGCTGCATTGATGAGCTCTAGGTGAGAAGCAGGCCTCTCGCAGGATTTGCCTGCTAATATTTTTATGTTGGGTGGAACATGCTTGAAGTAAAACCACTTTTCAGATTATGGGGTAACAATAGGAACCATCACTAACTTGATGGCATGTCCCCTGATTGCAGGCAATACGTGGAGAAGGAAATGAAAGATTTCTTTACTTTCAAACCCAACTGAGTATAGAGAGCAATGTCACAGACCCACATAATGCGTATTGCCCTGCCAAAGGCCAGCGATGTGTCTAGAATCAGAGCAGTAAGGTACCTGGGCATGGCTCAGGCTGCAACTGGGCCCGGTGTCTACCTGAGGTTCTGAATGTCTGCAGAGGTATTGTGGCCTCAGTGGCCTGAGGATGGGGTGAGCGGAGGCAGCCACGCCTCCCTGGAAATGCTCTTAAGCTGATGTGCGGTCTGAACACCCAGGACCCCACCAAGGAAGGAAGGGTGAAATAATTAGAAATGTGGCATTGCCCCAGATGCATCCAGGGAACTAGCTGTTTTTACCTTGGGACATAGGTTAATGCATTTTTCAACCAGCTGAACAGTGCACCCACACCCTGGCCTTGTAAGTACTCAGCACTCATAGACAATAGATCTCAACATCTCAGGAAATACCTCAAGGTAATAGACTTCATTTAGGAAAAAAATTGAGAGAACATCTAACTATCTCTGAAGTGATGATGTGGAAATCCCAGTGTAATGTTGTAGTACTTTTTATGCCTGATTCCTATTTGGATAGACTCCAGTGACAGGCAGCAAGAGTACAGTCCTACTTTACATTCCGTGGAGACTTCAGGAGCCCTGAAGACAAATAGTTCCTACTTGAGGACGGTGTCTTTTGGGCGGCCCACTGGATTGAGGTCAGTTGTCATGAAGGAGACCAGAGAGGCAGAGTGGGGTGCCTGGCTCCTTGGAGGTGAAGCGATTTACTCTGTTGCCTTGTACAATTGTGCATGTTCTCGTTTCTGGTCTCTGTGTACATATTTATGATTTTATGTTCATCTCTTTAATTTACGAAAACAGCGAAGGCAACTTGAGATAGAAGTCCCCAAACCTGGGATTCCATTTCTAAGTCTTTTGGACTTTATGGAATGAGCTTGTGCTGAACACTGACCAGCTGTTTGAGGGTGGCTTAGGTACGTTATGATGGAAACTAATAAGGCATCATCACAGCATCCTAAAAATGCCGAGTTGCTGCCCCCTGGGCTTCCCATGACTGTTCTTATCTGCAAAATGAAGCAGGTAACTCTGCACCCTGCCTGCCCTGCACATATGTGGGGAAGTTTGGCTCAAGAACATCTGTAAAGCAGTTTTAGATTTGGGAACAGGGGAACAATAAATGACCACAGCAGCTATTCATCATGGACAAGGAGATGACGATCTATTCCATATTTCAAGCCCCACTTCTCTCAGATACTTAGAAATAGTTCTGGGATGGAGACCATTAGTTGAGGAGGAATAAGGGTTTGCCATGCAGAGTAAGGGAGGGGGATTCTGACCTAAAACAGTGCCATCCTGGTGAAAAGGAAGTCTGAAGAATGTGGAAGTGTGTCCTAGTATTCGTGAGCCGAAAGTATCATTGTGGCTTATAATGAAGAAAAGCCTGGCCAGTGTGGCTCGATAGTTGAGTGTCATCAAGAGGTCCTGAGTTTGATTCCCAGTCAGGACACATGCCCAGGTTTGAGGCTCAGTCCCCAGGAGGGGGTGGGCAGGAGGCAGCTGATCAATGTCTCTCTTTGATCAATGTTTCTATCTCTCTATCCCTCTCCCTTCCTCTCTCTCTAAAATCAATAAAAAATATATAAAATGTTTAAAAGAAGAAGTACTACCACCCTCATAATTGTGTTCCTTAAAGAAGAAAAACAAAGAAGAAAAGAATGCTATTGCTCCTGGTGCAGGGTCACTGAGGGGTGGCAGGTGCCAAGAGCCTGGACTTCATTCAGCAACTGAGGCACCCTAGTGGGCTCTGCTTCAGGTCAGGCTGACTCAGCAGGGCAGTCAGAAGAAAATGAAAAGTATGCCCTGGGTAAACATCGCAGAATCCAACAAAGATTCGATCCTAGGGGATCATGGAAAATACCTATTTGGTCAACCATCTAATCTTTTAATGAAACATATTTTCTGTTGGTGTTCATTCAAGAAAGAGCAAAGATATCACTTTCAAGCAGGTGAACAACATTTGGGGAGACGCCCGGCTGGGAATGGTTACATCATTTATTTCAACTTTCTGGGGTTCATGGTCTCATTTATATAGACCTCAAATATATGTAAAGTGAAAATATTTATATTCAATGCCCTCAACTCAGTGCCTTGTTGCACCCAAGGCACCAAGATGAAACTAGTGTCTGTCCTCAAGAAGATTGCCACTTAGTAGGGGATTTAAATATCTCCTGTAATCTGTTAATTTCTCTATTTCAATTAATATTGTCTTCTGCCCTTTCTCCCAACCCCACCTACTTGGCCAGAAGTCCAGTATCACCCCTTCCAGCGTCCCCAGAACCACCTAAAACTTCTCCCAGGCAGGAGGCCCTCTGGTGCCCACTGGGCACACCCAGGCCTGTCCCTGGGCTGCCCCTGTCCCTGCTCCTGCCATACCTCCTCATGGCCACATGGTGCCACTGTTGAGTGCTGACATGAGCCAGGGTGGCTTTTTGGGAGGATAATTTCCAGCTGATCCCACTTCTGTCATGTCTTGTGGCCTGTTCTGTTTACTGGGTTTCTGGATGATGGGCCTTAATGCCCAGTCCTCTGGGTTATTTACACAGCCCTTCTTCCCATAGTCCTACCCCAGGGAAGTTCATGAGTCAGCCCACCTCTGAGCTAATAGACCATCCCTTTCCCAGTCCTGGGAACTCATCCAGAAGGTGGTTGCTATACCGTTCAACCCCAGGAACATCATCCACTCTTAACAGCCTCTCCATTCACTCACTACCTTTGTTTAGTGGACTCCTTGCCTCTAAGGTGTTTCTAGACCTCAGAACCAAACATGACTGCTTTCCTTCACATAAGGGAAATACCTTCTTTCTCAGGATGAGTAATCCTCGAAAGAATGAGCAGGAATAAGCTTCTTGTTAAAGTAGTGAAAACATAGCATGGGTTATGTCTGCAAGGATACTTTGCAACACGCATAAAGAAATAATTAAAACTCTGCAGAACGCAATAATTGGTGGGAGAGTTACAAAGGAAAAGATTAGGGAACCGTGGTGTTAATCTGGAGTAATCCGGGAAGACCAGATGGGAGAGGCAACTTTTTGCTGGCCCTCTATAGGCAATAAATAGAGTTCGGACAAGTGCATGTAGCAGGGGAGGTTTTGGGTAGTATAAGCTACCAACGCACAAAGGCAGAGAAAGCGTGTGTCACAGTTGGTGACCAAGGGTGGGTGGTGGTGGTGGGCCGTTTAGTGTGTTGCAGTAAGGGGGCCACAAAAAGGATATGGAAGATTGGTGTGTAGGGGTTGGAATGCTCTCCTACAACACAAACCTGGCCATTTCTCTAATTTCACTTCACATTGCCATATCTTTTGATCAGCTCAAATCATTTGCCAATAAAAAATAAACAGAAACTAGAACACCAAAAATAAAAGTTGAAATTGAGTTGTCTTGATGTAGCCAAATCATACATTTTTAATAAAAACAGCAATAACATTCCCAAAGAATAAGATTAAATTTGTAGACTTAGGTAAGGTGACAGCATGTTTGGGGAATTTCAATCAATTATTGAACTAATGTCTCTTCTTTTTTATTTTCAAATCATTTTTGAGCTGTGTAAAAAGTCAACACTTCACTGTTAATGTCCTTGAACCAAGTCTTTTAGTTTTCAGAAAGAGACATTTAGAGGAAAATGACACAAAAATTTCCTCCTCAAACCACCTTGTTGAAGTTTCTCCAGGGACCAAAGTAGATGATTTGTAAATTCCTTTACTCTTAGAATAAAAGGAAAGGTGATGGGCACATCAACACCTACTCAGGAGGAAAATAGTCTTGTGTAAAATGTCATTCATTTTCTTCTTCATGGTGCAAAACTACATTCACCAAAAGCATCCTAAGAGGAAGATGGCATCCATGAGGAAAAGGAAAAGCCCTTTTATAACATTTTTTTTAAAGTGTTAGAGCAATCAAGAATTTCACAAAGATAATGGCACCAACCCATAGTTGTATAGTTGTATAAACTCCCTTTTCGGGATGCCTTCCTACCCAGCTCTCACTTGCTCCTCATCACAATCTCATGAAAGGAGGCAGGGCACGAAGTCTCAACTCTCTTTCACCGTGGACAAACCAAGGCCTTGAGTGCTAACAGCACTGGACCAGTGTTTGTCAGTGAGTGGAAGGGAGAAGCAGATTTGGAGATCAGATCTCTTTAAGCTCACCTGGGCACACTCTCCTCTACTCCCGGGCCGTCCATAAGACTGTCGCCCTAGTGGGCCAAAAATTTCTGTGAGTTTAACACCACTCTATTTTCCTTGAGGTTGGGGACTGTGTCGTAACCATATTTTTATTCTTCCACAGTGCCTTGCAAGTAATAGGTGTTCAATAAGTGGAAATTAAATAAGTATTCTAAATCCTGAAATCCAAATGCTCTAAATTAGGTTTTCAAAGCTTTCTGTGCCCTCAGACATTTTGTTTATAAAAACAGAAAAATCTTTGAATTCTTAATGTGGCAACTAAGAAAGAGACTCTTCATTTTGTTCCCTGGGATATTCAGAAACAGATACTGAGGGCTTCAAGGAGGCTGAGGGTTGGTGGTAGGATAAACAGCAGTAGTGAATAGATCTAGAATACAATTCAGTCTCTTGTTTACATGGGTCTGTTCCTCTGGCTTATGGGTTTTAAAGTGACCTTTCCTAGCAAGATCTGGAAATGAATAGTCTTTTCTTTTTCCCCACCAGTTCCTGTGTTTCCTAAAGTCAGTTACCATGTGTCCTTTGACAAATGAGTTGCAGGAGTGTTGATCTTACCTTGAAGAACACTTTCTCCTGTATTTTTCACTCTCACCCATGTGACACTTTTTCGTCTTTGCAGAGTTGGATGTACATAAGACCCATCTCCTGAATAACTGTGAAGGGGATCGTTTCTGCAGGATGTATTTTTTTTTTGAGTGGTTGTGGGTAAGGAAGGAGCTTGTTCCCGTGACGAGATAAGCTGTCTGGGCTGCAAGACACTGGGACCTAGCAACAGTGGTGGGCGTTGCAAAGCTGTCGCTATTTGAGACCATAACTAGCATCACCCTTTTACAGCTGCCCTTAAACCAAGCATCAGCAAAGTTTTTACAAGTCTCATATTTGTTGATTTTTTAAATAGAATTTATCATGCCCATTATAGAAAAATTGGAAGAAGCAGAATGAAGAAAACATTTGTCCTAACCTCACATCCAAAACTACCATCTGCAAACACACTCTGTTCTCATTCTTTCCCTAAGTAGAGCTGTTGAAGCATTTCATTCAAGGTTGTATCACACAGTGTGAGTCATATAGTTAATCGCTACGAGAGACCTGCATCTGGGGATAGAGTCCCACAGCATATAAAGTTCTTGCTCTTCCTGCTCCAAGTGCATAGATCTGGTTGCTCCTCTTGGAACAGATTTCTAGGAAGCTTGAAGTTCTGGGTATGTTTGAAGGGGAGATAAATTTAAGCGAGGGTGCAGAAGAAAGATATATTTTTTGCCCTCCTATGTTCCACTTAGTTTATCAGTTGATTTGCATATTTGATTTTGGTAAAATATCATGCAGTGGGCACCCATGGAAAACCCGGGGAGCAACTGGTAGCAGGGTTGACTCCCATCAGAGAAGCTGCAGTTTTGCAGAACTGAATTGGAGTTGATTCTTTCTGGAAACCCTGCTTGCCCTAGTCAGGAGTGCAGGTGAGATGATAGGTACCCAGGTAGCTTTGGCTCTCAGAGTTCGATTTAGAGATTTAAAATATCTGATCTTGGGCACCCTTCCTCATAAAGAAGCCCAGAGTCACTCCTTTTGTTACCTTGTTTTGGACAGATACAGGCCTCCAAGAGAATCTGATTCCCTCAACTCCTGTATGCCATAGTCAACCAAGGACTTATTCTCTTTGTTCCTGTTCTTGTAGAGCTTATTGTCTGGTTGGGAAATTATATCTGAAATAATCACAAACAAATAAAAAGTATAATTCTCTAAGCTGTTATTATAGTGTAGTTAGAGAGGAAAAGGACAGGGTGACCCAAAAACATGGAATAAGAAAACCTCACTTAGCTTGGGGTAGAGTGGGCTGGAAAGGTTACCCAAGGAAGTTACCATTGAACTGTATTCTAACAATGGGGAGGAATTAGTGAGGGAAGATGGTGTGGGAAGGAGGATGTAGAGATGTTCCTGATGGACTATACAGCAGGTGTGCAGGCCAGACCACAAGCAGCAGGTTGCCATCTCTGGGAGTCAACCAGGCACAGTTGGCTTCATCAATGGGCAGAGGGAGGGCCCAGAAAGTAAGATGACTGATTGTTTTCTATTTTAGCATTGACAGTCTATGTGCCAGATACTTCCCGTGTCCCATGTAAACTTGGATGGTTGGTCACCTTGAAAGTACCTTTTGCCTAAAACCAGCAAAGCTCTGAGTGGCAAGGCTGCTTGGTTCAGCATTGTTCTGCTCTCTCTGGGCCTTTAGCAGGACGGAAATACTTTTGGAAAAAGCCAATATAGTTATAGACACTTTTTAGTATTAAAAATGGCTTAAAGTCTAAATTCTGTACCAGTTAGTCTCTGGCTAGAGAAGTTACCCTGAGGCCTGGAAGGGAATGAGAACACAGGATGAGAGGTTTTTAACACCACAGAAAAAATAAGGAAGCAATGAAGACATGCGTGGCCAAGTCATTCCTTTACCTGTGACTAGCTTACTTTAGGTCTGTGTTCGCCGTGCTTCCACTCTTATCTATGAAATGAGAATAATAATGATTCTTGTTTAGACAAGAAATTATAAAAGTGGTGAGCCCATGGCACTTTTGGTTAATGCCATATCGTAGCAAAAACATTTTTCTTTTCTGTTTATAACTCCAGGGAAAGTCCCTACTCAAATGTATTTTGAGATTTTCTTGTAAGAAGCAAGTCACAGATAAAACAGGAACAGTGAGAGTCTTCCTGCATTTTTCAGAAACCTGTGGACTAAGCTCATGTTAAGCTTCAAGGCATAGAGTACAAAGGACTTGTTTCAGTACGGACTTCTAAAACACTGGCACACATACTATCCTTTTGGAAGTCTACAAACATTCAAGGAAAAATGAGACCCAACATCTACCTAGCACTTAATTTGTGGCAAATTCTGTCCTAAGTGCTTGAACTGAACCGTGTCATTTAAGCCTCACGTTCATACAATGAGGCAGGTATTCTTACCTATGAGAAAGCTAAGGCTTCCAAGCTTGTGTGACTCATCCAAGGTCATGTTGCTCTTTCATTTGGGAGCTGAATCCAGTCCCTATGGTGCTAAAGAAGCGGCAGCTGGGGGAGGGTATTGTGCCCACTCCCATTTGATAGTAGTAGGACCTGGGGCTCCCATTCTAAGGGGTCTAGGGGAATGCTTGGTGCTATAGAGAGCCCAGACCTTAGGAACCTCAGGGCTCCTTCTGCCAGCTGATTTCTCCACCAGCTTTACCCACAGAGTGCCCTTTATTTGGTGTGTATATGCGCATGTGTTATATGTTTTTTTTTTTAAATTGCTTTTTAAGGAGAGAGGAAAACAGAGAGAGATAGATAGAAAATAGCTCCCCTTCTCCTTTGGTTGATCCACGGACAAGGGAGCGGCCTTGGTAGACCTTGTTAAGACCTGTGTTAATTCTGGAATAGGGGAGTCCATGAGCACATTGGGTGGCTCTGTTCCTGAGTTTGTCAAGACTTGACCCTGCAGATCTGGTGGGTCAGTTTCAGGCCATCCCCCCACTCAATGAAATCCTTCTGGCAACTCACTGTGCAGTTTGGCTTCCCTCACAGCAAAGCCCTCTGCCACCCTTCCCAGCCTGGATGCTCGGTGCCTTGGGTCTGATTCTTGGACTGAGAATCTTTAACATTAGCCCACCCAAATGGGATTAGGAAGAGAAACCTTGAGAAAGAGATGTTCTGTGATGAAGTCTATAACAGACAGGGTACAATTCGAAGACTTTGCATTATCCAGACCATTTCCAGGGAACATGGAGAGTTGGGTGTGTAGCCATTTAGAAAGTCCTGATGGATAAATTTTTGGGTTACTTTCTATGGCTATCTTCTGGTTTCTGACCCTCATTAAGAAAAGATACCTGAGTGAATGAATGCCTAATCTCTGCTCCATTTATTCCTTAGTAGACTGGATATTATAGTGCTCCATTTTCAGGTGGATACAGGACCCTGCCCCCATGGAGCTAATTTATTTGTCCAAAGCGAACTCTCAGAAGCATAATAAAAGGCTGCGCTACAGGTTTACAGACTCCGGGTCCGAGGTCTCACGGAGACGCCTACTAAGAGTTTCCCAAGTGTTCTCTGGGAGGAAATGCCTCGTCATTTGGGGGTATGCCTCATTAGACCCTTTGCCCTCTGCTCCTTTCATTCATTTTCTTTGCTTTCTTTCTGGAAAAGAAGCTGAAGAAGTTTTCACATTCCTCCGCAGTGTTGCGGACTTGTACGCTCGTGGACAAAAGGCAAGCGAGGCGGCGGAAACTTAAGAGGAAACAAATGTGAAGGTGACCCAGCTGGTGCCTCGGAGTGGAATCCAGGAGGCAGATAGGCGGCGCGTCCAGGGACAGCAGCATTCGTTGAGAAGTGGCATTAACTGACCTTTGGATAAAGAATTGTCAGGATTTGCTTTTCTATTTTTTACCCGTCTGCCAGAATTTAATTTCTAAACACCTACTGTGTGCAACGCAGCACAGAATTCCAGGCTTTGCTGGGGACCTTGTTTCTACCCAGCAGAAGCGTTAGTATAGTTCAGGCTTTTATTTTCGCGTTTTTAAACAGTGTTGTGTGGTCCTCAGACAGAGCAAGTAGTTCCGCTAATAAATTCCTGAGACCCCTTCAGCACAGAGGTGAGGGCTCCATTACTCACATGTGACTCCAACTCTTGACCTGTGTAGCCCTTTGCCACACTGTAGCAGAGCCTCTTCATATTAATACCAATTTATCATTATTCCATTTAAATGCTTGGTTGTTGTGTTTTTGGTTTTTTTTTTAGGTCCAAGAGAAAGAGACAGAAAACATCTGCATATGGAGTAATATTAGCCACAGTTGATGTCTCAAGTGAGAATCCGCCTGACAGCCCCATTTATTATATCTGGGTAGGCTATTACGGAGTCGCTCCCATTTGAACTTTCCCACTGTAAGGTACAAACAAGTCTCTGATGTATTCATATCTTGCCTTAAAAACAACATTTTGAAATATAGGGGAGATTGCAGCTATAGATAACAATTCAGTTATAATAAGAGAGTCCAAATGTGAGCCAGATTTAAAACAATAACAGTAATAAAGACACTTAGAAGTGTTGTTCATTATTAAGCCAGATGGTTCATGTTGTCTGTAATGTTCTTTTGTTTCTGCCTGTGTTGTCAAAATTTGTGTGATTGTTGTGATTTGTTGTGTCTAGCGCATTGCTGTTTCAATATATTAGGCTAATAATTCTGATCCTTTTAAGAACACTGTCACGATCTGTTTCCCTTTGGGTAGGGCTGGCCACCGATGTTAAAACATGTCATTGTTAAAACAAGCAAAATTACTACCACCAACATCATTCCCCACCAGACTCCTTTTTGTCTTTTAAAAATCAGCCATTTGGGGCTTAGGAAGGTACCCTTGGGTAGCTATGGGAAACATTCAAAGAATGACCTACCCGTGAACTTTGTTCATTGTGGAATTGAATTGTTACAAATCAGAGGTATTCATGTTGGTGTGTGCATTACATGTGTGTGTCTTCCACAGCAGTGACATTTAGTAACTATTGTTCCTACATATCAATTTCTTTGATAAGAGTTTTAGTGGAGTTCATTTTCCTCTAACTCCACTGAATTAGGCGCTCTGGAGGTGTTCTCTGTCACCCTGAATCCTGGGAGACAAGCTCTCAACTCAGTCCTGACAGGTAAGCAAGGGCACCTAGGTGTTTTCTCCTTGCCTTCCCTCCTCACTTATATTTTCTTAAACGGGTCCCTGGACTCAACACCAGGAACTAAAACAGGGCTCTCGTTCAGTGGACTGGCAGTCAGCATGCAGCTGTTTATGTAAATCTGTGAAAGGCCACTATGTTTACTTTTTCATGTCAATGTGTCTTAACATTTCCTGTGTGAGAAAAAATTTCAAGCAAACTATTGGCATGCTATAAACTTGATTTTTAAAACATTCTAGAGCAGTAAGTCTCATATTTCTCTATCAATTAAAATAAAAATTTATGAGCATTCCAATACCCACCGGCCTCTGTTAGTTACAAACTAAGATGATGCTTTTTCCTGCTTCTTTATGGATTTCTGCCAGATTTCTCCAAGACTTCAATCATCTTCCCCTAGCTCCCTCTCAATCACCAGCTCCTTTATTCTTTTGTTTGTGGCTCGTTCTGTATCTGGAGCACCTGCTTTTCCCCAATCCACACTACCTTTCTTGACTTTTGTTATTTGAAGACCTTTCACTTTGTTAATTTTGATTCTTTTTCTTTTCCAGTTGAAACACACCAACACTCTC